>ML827362.1:22146-40199 GCA_009831015.1 Picea engelmannii | reverse complement strand
CCCTCGACTGAGTCCTTCTTTCAGAAAGTAGATTTGGATTTCCAAACTCTAGCAGCAGCTTGCTACAATGGAGAAATTCTTGTACACTGGGAGTGAAGATGACCAATTTCGTGGCAGTTGTAGCACCATAAGGGTATTCTCCAGTAGTCTACCTTCTGGTGCCAAGTGATACCGGCATAAACCAGGTCGATGATGCCTACTAACGCTTCTCTAACATCAAATTCAATCAAGACCCAAGCCCATCTGTGGTGTTTTTTCGAGTCCCAATTAGGTTCGAGCTTGACGAAAAAGCCTAATTTATTGCCAATAGCTTCCAAAGCTTCTCTGGACCAAAAAACCAAAGGTAACCCAGGTAAGATCGCCCATACCTTCAATACCACCATGGATTATTTAAGGGGATCAAAATCCATTGTCCAGGGTTTGAGAGTGAGACCAGATAGACCCTAGGACCAATTTTGTTTTCATATTTCATTGTATTCATTCGCTGAGAGGAACTTGAAAGAAATCCAATTTCTTGACAAAATATGGACCTTAGGGATGTAGCTAGGAGGGGTTTCCACTGAATATTCATCCAGCCTATGAGGGATTTTTCTTCTAGGGATTTACTTGTGAAATTCCCAACCAGGGTTTTCCCCACTAGCCGAGGAACATCATAGAGAGGAATATCATCTTCGACCACCATCTTCACAGAGCCTCTGTGTTCCTTTATGCATTGCATTGGTTTTTTGTGCAGAGGTTGGTTCCTTTTACCGAAAACACTCTTCTTCTCTTCCGCTTGTGAGACACCGGGAGTAGTAACCTTCTCCTTAGGGGGAGAAAATGGGGGAGCGAAAAGCTTGTGCCGACTGAGAGGGGAGGAGGGTCGAGATCTTGGAGAGCCAGGAGAGACGACATAGGCACTGGAGCACTTGGCTTGATCAAAACCTCTTGTGGGTAGCCTTGCAGTGAATGTGAAGGCGTGTGAAGGTTCGAGTGTTGGTGTTGGAGGAGTTCCAAGAACTCTTCGTGTGAGGTGAAGGCGAAGGGGCCTGTGGGACTATCGTCATAGTCTACCACCTCCGATTCCGAGTCTGCAATATGTCGCTGCCCATGTGATGGGCATGCAGGCACCACTGGGATCTGGCCAGAGGACATCACCGCAGTGTCAGAGGGAGTTGAAAACGGGGACCGGGGAGGGTACGAGCATCGAAGACGGGGAGCTGGAAAAAGGGCACGAGAGTCTGAAAAGCGACTGGAAAAAAAAGCGGGGAGGGAAAAACATGGGGAAGGGAGGGGGGGGGCTGCGGCCCCCGCCCGCGGTTCTATGCCTCAGGGAGCATAGCTCGGGGGCTTAACCTCATAGCCGAAAAAATCCTTTATCCTATAAATAATATATATATTATTATAACCAATACAAATATTTATTATTTACTATTATTATTCTTTTTAATTATTATATTAATTATAATAATTAATATAAAAAAATTGTCCCCGAGGTCTAGAGCAGTCGGTGAGAGAGTGTGTTGTTAAGACACTTAGTAAGTGAAAGTCACCGATTGGAAACCCCTGGGGACACCTCAAAATCCATTCGCCTGGGTGCGATCCGGAGGTGACTTCTCTTGCCAGTCTCATACTTCAGGATTACCACAAAATAATAATAATAATTTTTTTAATATTAATAATAAAACTAATATTTAATATGATTTATCTGAACATATCTTTATGGGCCCTAACAACTACATTAATAAGATTAATGTGTCTTGAATAGGTGGATAAACATATACTTAGTACATATTATAGGAAAAATCATTATTAATGTGCTAAATATTAAGTCTATCAACTTAGTCAAACACATTAATATTATTAATGAATATTATTAATGTGGTTGTTGTTAGTATTGTATAGACAATGTGCTAGAAACAAGCTCCAAATTGGTGATAGATGTCAGATGACACCTTCCCAGTCTTGGCAAACTCTTCCTCAACCTTGACTCCATCATGGATCAGGATTCAGAAGGATAGTGTCACCACCATTGGGCGGCCACTGAGCTCGGAGGGGAGGAGGAGGAGGGAGGAGCTACAGGGGAGGGGGAGGACCTGGGGGGAGCGAGGGGGGGAAGTGGAGGTGGGGTTAGAGACAAGCAAGCCCACATCAAGAGGAGAATACTGAGGCAGGGGTGAAATAGCCATACCTGTATCTGAATCATTTTTAACCAATTCGTCCAATGCTTTGCTGGAGAGGTCCACTTTTGAGTTGTCCAAAGGAACCTCTGAGTTTTTTCCTTCCACCAAGACACCCTCAATTGATTCCTTCTTTTTGATAGTAGATTTGGATTTCCAAACTCTAGTAGGAGCTTGTTGCAATGGAGCAATTCTTGTACATTGGGAGCGAAGATGACCAATTTCGTAGCAGTCGTGGAACCAGAAAGGTATTCTCGAGTGGTCTACCCTCTGGTGCCAAGTGATACCAGCATAAACCAGGTCGATGATGACTACTAACCCTTCTCTAACATCAACTTCAATCAAGACCCAAGCCCATCTGCAATCTTTTTTTGAGTCCCAATTAGGTTCGAGCTTGACGAAAGAACCTAATTTATTGCCAATAGCTTCCAAAGCTTCTGTGGCCCAAAATACCAAAGGTAACCCAGGTAAGATCGCCCATACCTTCAATACCGCCATGGATTCTTTAAGGGGATCAAAATCCATTGTCCAGGGTTTGAGAGTGAGACCAGACGAACCCTAGGACCAATTTTGTTTTCGTATTTCATCACAGTCATTCACTAAGAAGAAGTTGAAATAAATCCAATTTCTTGACAGAATATGGACCTTAGGGATGTAGCCTAGGAGGGGCTTCCACTGGATTTTCATCCAACCTGTGAGGGATTTTTCTCCCGGGGCTTTACCTGTGAAATTCTCGACCAAGGTTTTCCCCACTAGTTGAGGAACGTCGTAGAGAGGAATATCATCTCCGACCACCATCTTCACAGAGCCTCTGTGTTCCTTTATGCACCATGCTGGTTTTTTGTGCAGAGGTTGGTTCCTTTTACCGAAAACACTCTTCTTCTCTTTCGCTTGTGAGACATCGGGGGTAGTAACCTTCTCCTTAGGGGGAGAAAACATGGGAGCGAAAAGCTTGTGTCGACTAAGAGGGGAGGAGGGTCGAGAGCTTGGAGAGCCGAGAGAGACGAAATGGGAGTTGGAGCACTTGGCTTGATCAAAGCCTCTTGTTGGGTAGCCTTGTAGTAAATGCGAAGGCGTGTGAAGGTTTGAGTGTTGGTGTTGGAGGAGTTCCAAGAACTCTTCGTGTGAGGTGAAGGCGAAGGGGCCTACGGGACTATCGTCATAGTCTACCGCCTCCGATTTTGAGTCTGTAATCTTTTGTTGCCCACGTGATGGGCACACGGGCACCACCGGGATTCGGCTAGAGGACACTATCGCAGTGTGAGAGGGAGATGAAAACGGGGACCAGGGAGGGGACGGGCGCTTGAGACAGGGAGCCGGAAAAAGGGCATGAGAGCCTAAAAAGCGGTCAGGAAAAAAGAGGGGAGGGAAAAACACGAGGAAGGGAGGGGGAGGCTTGTGACCCCCGCCTGTGGTTCTATGCCTCGAGGAGCATAGCGCGGGGGCTTAACCTCAGAGTCGAAAAAATCCCTTATCCTATAAATAATATATATATTATTATAACCAATACAAATATTTATTATTTACCATTATTATTCTTTTTAATTATTATATTAATTATAATAATTAATAATAATAAAATGTCCCCTCGATTTAGAGCACTTAGTGAGAGAGTGTGTTGTTAAGACACTCATTAAGTGAAAGTCACCGGTTCGAAACTCTTGGAAACACCTCAAAATCCATCCATGTCAAGGGTTGATGGCCATTTTTTTTTATATGACAATCAGATGAGGGCCACCACCCGGGTCCAATCAAGAGTCCTCTCGGTGCACCACCAGTACTCCTGCAGTGTTTCCCCCTTCCAGCCAAACACCGTCGCACTCCTCGTGCAGTGTTTCCCCCTTCCAGCCAAACACCACCATCGCGGGGGATAGCGACCGTGGCGTGGTCCCGATTGGAGAATATGTTGCAGGAGCAACATCTCACCTCGGCCCCAAGGGCGGTGAGGGTCTTGATGAGAACAATTGTTTGGACCGTCATGTGGAGGTAACCCATGATCCAAATGCCCTTGAAGGGCTGGGCGGGGCCGAACTCGACCCAGCAGGCCATCGGTCCAGGCATCTCAACTTCGGCCAATTCGATCTCCAGCCTCCCGAAGTCCGCCCGAGATATGTGCTTAACCTTGTATTCTCTTCCAAACACTGTTTTCTCAGCAAGAAGTGCCATTGTTGCTCAGAGACGGACGAAATCACGTAGATCTAAGGGAAAACCGCAGATTTCGGCTACCTAGATGCGGATCACCGTGATCTAAATGAGAAATACTAAGACCAAGATGGTGGGGAGTGCTCCAACGAAGAGTCTGTAGTCCGCAGGAATACGAAGAGCTCCGTCCATGTAAGATTCAGGGATCGATTCCGCCCAGGATCCGGAACCTCACGCGTCTCATAACTCTGCGAGACACATTCATCAGCGACTGCCACTCCAAATATGCCAGCAATTGCGGATACGGTTACGGTGGCTCTCGTGGCCCTCGGATACAGATCTGAAGGATCCCTGGATCCAGGGATCCTTCAGATCTGAGAGCTGTGCAACCGGTTTTGAATGTTGGCAGCCACGATCGATTCGGAGGCAGCCGACCGATGGCTGTGATGACGGGCGTGACGATGGTTCCTGGTTATTCCCCAAATGATGGTTCCTGATTTTGTAGCACTATAAGGAGTCTTGATCTATTCCTCTCTACTCTCATTTTCTTTCTCTTTGTAAGAATAATTATAAGCTATTTCTTTGGGAAGAAAATAAATAAATGCCCACGACTAAGATTTTATAGTTCCCATTTAGTGCCCTCATTGTAATTCAAAGAACTGTTAAATTTATTTTGTAATTAGAGCCAAGGCACATTTCCAGCTAGTGTTCTATGTCAGTGTGCATGTCCATTTTATTTTCTCTCATGGATATGAATGTAGTGTTCAACCTCTTCTTATCACTCATTTTTATGTTCTTTTACATTATGTCTTCTAAGAATGCAAGCATGATTAAAGTGTCCTTTTATATTCGATTAATGAACATTATATATAGCCCTTTCATCACATACAATGCAAGCATAATCATTAAAAAAAAATGCAAAGGCAAACATTGTACACCACCTTGCACCTACAATAAAAACAACTATAAACTTCATACAAAAATATATTCAGAAGACGAACAAGAAGGTCATTACACAAATCATAAACCTTACATACAAAGTTATTTTCTTCACTAATACCAATAATACCATCATGGTTGAGCAAATTCATTTTTAGATAGATGTTTTAAAAGCAATACACTTTTACATCATAGAGAAAAAAAAAGAGAGCTTTTATGAGCCCTTGATTCTCCCTCTTTTTATAAAATGCTTAAACAAGTATTCCATGAAGATTCGACACTATGAAATAAAGGGATTTGTCGATCATAGTCATAATATTTGACCATCATATATTATACTATAAGACGTCTCTCTCTAATATATTTGTTAGGATCATTAAGAAGCATCCACGCCCTTTGGCAAGATGGATACCTAACTCATGTGATTCATCGCTCATCATCATGATGGCATATATTTTAAGTGTAACAATCTCTTACATTAATCAATTTATAATTCACAAAAGAGAAAAATATATAAAACAAACGTACATGTTTCACCTAGCAAACGTTCCAACTTATAAATAATTAATTGGGCGACATCTAATCCTTGATTTGAGGGATTTAGCCATTTAATGGTAGGTATTATTCATTGCATAATTTATTTTCTTTATTAATTAAATCAATGATTGTACTCAATAATTCAATACAATATATTATAAGATGATATTTACTATATTTTATAATTTATAATTTTAAAATTAAAGGTAATACACTCAGTACTATCTTCACAAAAGGTAGTTTTTCTTTATTGAGAGCACTATTATAAATAGGTATTTAATGTACAAGAACATGATAAACAACATGGAAGATAAGAGGTTTCCTAAGATTGCTTCAAATTCCAGTGAAAACATTTATGGCTCAAGCGGAGGTGGCATAAAGATGTCGAGTCTTGACTAAATCATTGGGGCATAAATGAAAAGGTCATCGTGTAAAATAATAATGACAATATTAAAAATATCAGTACATCTAAATTTAAGGAGTAATTGTGGTGTGATAAAGAATCTGAGGAGAAAATAAAATTAACATACTATAAGTGATCAACCCTAATCTATAAGATAAAAATATATTTTTGTTTTGACTAGTGTAAAGAAGAAAACCTTGCAAAAATAAGAACAATCTCTCATGAGCTCCATAATGAAACATGGTGTTGGAAAATTCCCAAAACATCGTGGGTCAAACTGATTTGTCTTCTTTGTGACACCAAGAGGGTTGAAAATGAAAAGCACTTTCTCGTATAATATCCAAACACACCCACATTACATCACAATTTCAAAATATTTGCTATAATAGTGACCTTCCTAACATTTTAACTCATCAAAACTATGATGATCTTGGAATGCATCTCCTAAAGATTTTCAAGCACATAAATAAAATTATAAATCAACCAAGTAATTCGTTGCCTTTTTAAAAGTTTAATAAACCAAATTTAGTTTGTTAGTCATCATCATAATGAGGACGATGATGATGATGATTAACGTCCACTGAGACCGAAATGGTCTATCGGACCTTAAGAGGGTAAGTGATTACTTGCAATTCTTTAGAATTTTGTTTTTATGCTCGAAAAGCATTAAGAGAAGCTTTCCAAGATCTCGATACTTTTGTTGAGTTAAAAGGTTAGAAAGGTTAGTAGTGTGACAAATATTTTGAAAATGAGATCTAATATGGGTATAGGCTGGAAAATATAAGAGAAAGTGCTTTTCATCTTCAACCTTCTTAGTGTCACAAAGGTGACACACTCTTTCATCCCATGACATTTTAGGAATTGACCAACGCCCAATTTCACTAAGGAACTCGTGAGAATTTGTTCTTATCTTAGCAATGTTTTTTTTTTTCTTTACACTTGGCAAAACAAATAGATAATTTTGATCTTCTAGATTATGGTTGATTACATCCTTATAATACCTTAATTTTCTTTTTTCCTCTAACTCTTTATCACACTACATTTTCTCCTTAAATTTTGATTTGACATTTTTTTTAATAGTATTTTTATTCTGCAGAATGGTGTCTTCCATGATTCCCCAATAGTTTAGCCAAGATAGGGCATCTTTATGCCATCCTCGCTTGAGTCGATGGTGGTTATGACTCGATTTTGAAGAAATTTTAGGAAGCCTCTTGTCTTCCATGTTGTTTAACTTGTTCTTATTGTAAATGTGTTGAACCTACACATAATAGATCTAGCTAGAAAATACTACACACATTTGTAGAGAGAATTTGAGAAAGAAGAAGAGAAAGAATAGAAGAATTGTCATTAACCGTAATGAATAATGAATAATTTACACATGATATACTATGTATAACTCAATGAGTGCACACTAGAGGAGAACCAATGCGCCATAGTGGTGGTCTAGAGTGATCTGGACACACATCAACAGTTACGGGAGTGAACTTCCACCTAGTCTAGTCTCTCAGGCATTTACGGGAGTGAACTGCCACCTAGCTAAGTTAACTAGTCAACTAGTCTTCAGTTAACTGACTGAATAGAGAGTAGTGAGGAGTAGATCAAGGAATCAAGGGTAATGCGTCAGTCTGGTGATGATCCCAAGGAAAGTGTGCATTAGTTGGTGATGATCCCAATGTTTCATGGTGACAAAATTAATGCAGCATCTAAACTCAACTCAACTAGTCAAACTGAAGTGTCAACTGAAGGAGAATATTCTCCAAGTGGAATATTCTCCCCTAAAATACAGGAGACTGGATAATGACTAATTATGACTAATAAACAAGGAAAAACCTTAGGAAAAAGAAATCAGAGGTGTGTGTGAAGTAACTCCAACACCCCAACATCACTATGGTGAAAATAAAGAATGGGTCCCGGCAACGAGGCCATGTTAGGTACCCAAATACAAAAGATACACTGAAATAAAGTGAGGAAAGAGGGAAAACCTCATGGGAAAACCCCCCTCAAGGTACAATGTATGTAAAAAGAAGAACTACAATTGCTAAGCAACTTTGTCCTTCACTCCAAGACGACTTCGCAGAGAATGGAACTTCTTCTCAGTGAAGGTCTTGGTGAAGATGTCTGTTGTCTGTTCTGTTGAAGGATAGAACTGTAGGTCAATGATCCCCTCATGTACTAAGTCCCAGATGTAGTGCATGTGGATCTCGATGTGCTTCATCCGCTGCCTCTGAAATGGATCTTTGTATAACTTCATAATGCTCTAGTTGTCACACCAGATGGCGATCGTCCGGTGAAACTCAATGCCCAACTCAGTGATAAAATGTTGTAGCCACATAGCCTGAATGGTTATGTTAACTACCCCTCTGTACTCTACCTCGACTGAAGATAGAGCAATGGCGGCTTGCTTCTTGCTCGACCAACAGATAGGCCTGGAACCAAGCCTGAGTGAGTAACCAAATGTGGACTTGCGATCAATGTTATTGCCAGCCTAGTCAGAATCAGTAAACCCAATGAGATCTAATGTAGAATCTGTTTCATAATGAATCCCAAAGATGATGGTGCCCTGTACGTATCGAAGGATACACTTTGCAGCCTTCCAATGTAACTCATGCGGTTCCTACATGAACCTGGAAATTACGCCAACTGCATAGGAGAGATCTGGTCTAGAGTGTGTGAGATACAACAAGTTCCCCACTAGTTGTTTGTACAGTGTGTTGTCAACCAATGGAGTCTCCCCACCAGCCTCAAGTTTGACTCCTGATAAGAAAGGAGTCAGAGAAGACTTGCAGTCTGTCATGTGAAATCTCTCAAGGAGATCTTGTGCATACTTGGCCTGAGATAGTTTGATGCCTGATGCATCCTGACTGATCTCGAGTCCAAGGAAGAAGTGTAGTGGACCCATGTTCGTCATCAAAACCATGTCATGTAGAAGCCTCTTGATTGCAGCAATCGCTGAAGTCGAGCAACCGGTGATCAAAAAATCATCAACATACAAAACTAAGAGTAGAAGTGAATCAGTCGTCCTGAGCATGTAGACATTCGGATCTGATTTAAAACGTACAAAGTTATGTGACAACAAGTAGGAGTCCATATTGGCATACCATTCCCTCAGAGCCTGCTTGAGGCCATAAAGGGACTTCTTCAGTTGAAAGACCAAAGATGAGTCCTGCATAAATCCTTGGGGCTGCTCCATGTAGATCTCCTCAAAGAGATCACCGTGAAGAAATGAATTCTTCCATCCATCTGATGGACTTCCCATACCTTGGTTGCCACAATGGCAAGTGCCAATTGTATGGAATCCATATTCAATAATGGAGTGAAGGTCTCATCGTAGTCAATACCATGCACCTGTTGAAAGCCTTTGGCAACAAGCCTGGCTTTGTATCTACTAATTTGTCCATCTGTTACGCTCTTGGTCCTGTAGACCCATATTCATCTGACAAGTTTCCTCCTAGAAGGAAGGGGATCCAGATCCCAAGTCTATTTCTCGAGGAGGGAGTCGTACTCCTCCTGCATGGTGGATTCCCAAAAGGGATTTCCAGTAGCCTCGCCATAAGACTATGGATCTGAAGACTGAACCAAGAAAATATGCCTGGAGGGAAATGGTTCAGTGGCAGTGAGTGCAACATGAGGCTCCTCGAAATCAGATCGAGTCCTCCTAGTATCGGTCAGATCACCAACAAGATCCCCTACATCCTGAAGAGTAGTCTGTGCCCACTTGGGCCTCTGCTCTGGCTCGACAATTGCATCTGGATGCTCTGACTCTGCATCTGACTGTACTGACTCTGAATCTGAATCATCTGAGTCCTCTGAATTAGAACTCTCATCTGAAGAAGAGTCGTCATGTGCATGCTCATCATCTTGGATAGGTGGAAGAATGAAGGTGTCTGCATGCGGCTGTTGAGGTACATGTGAGACACTTTCCTCGAATTGGAAACTACGCTCAATGATGAGTTGGTCTGAAGAAAGATCAATAAGCCTATATCCCTTCACACCATTGGGGTGTCCAAAAAAAATACACTCAGTGCTCTGTGGATCAAGTGCCTTCCTCTTTTCAAAGGGAATCCGAGCCCATGCACGTGAACCAAAAATGCAAAAGTGGGTCACTTCTGGTTTGAGGCCGCTCCAAGCCTGTATGGGGTATTATCCTTGACAAATCTATGGGGAGATCTGTTTTGGATGTATGTTTCACAATTAAGTGATTCGACCCATAGTCTTTGTGGTAGTGACTTTGCATGCAGCATGCAAGATGCCATCTCCTTTAGAGATCTATTTTTCCGCTCAGCAACTCTGTTTTGTTGTGGAGTATAGGGAGTTGTATGCTGCAACTGAATCCCTGCCTCATGGATAAGATTATGGATCTCATGATTTACATACTCTCCCTCGTTATCAGTTTAGAGGACTTTGATCTTCTTTCTGGATTGTGTCTCAAGCAAGGCTTTGACATCTTTGAAGTGTTGAAAGACCTCGATTTTTTTGCCTAAGAAAGTAGATCCATGTAAAACATGAGAAATCATCAACAAAAATGAGAAAAAACCTCGCTTTGCTAAAAATAGGAACAATGAGACTTTGCATCCAGGGTTTACGGAAGCCCTGCTTGACTGCTAAATTGAAGAGCTTGTGTATGTGAGGGATAAGGATTGGCCCTCTGATTTAAAAAATATCATCTTTGTAGCCTTCAATGTCCTTAGCTTTCCCATTTGCAAGTCGCTTAACCCTGAACTCTATGTCATCTAAAGAAAAAAATTCTTCCTTTGTAGGGACAATAGGAATGGTGTTCATGGCATTATGGAACTCGTAAAGACTTTTAAGGTAGGAATTCTAGTCCCTTAAGGGAATCCTATTATTTTCTTTAGTATTGCAGTTTAGAATTTGGCTCCGGAACTTCATAGTATCCAACTTATATAGTTGTGAAAGTTTCTCTTTCCTTTTATTAATATAGTTCCTTTTTTCCTTTTAATTATGGCTTTGTACGTATTGATCTTATCGAGTTTTAAGGACTCATTAGAAGCATCCCTAATGGATTTCCTAGAAATTTTACATTCTTTATCATACCAAGGGTTGGTCCTTCTATTATTCTTTTTATAGGACACCTCGAAAGAGAACTTGTTAATAGAAGTGGAAAGGGTAGTTGTAAAATTATGATAGAGTTCTTCAATGTTGTCCTTATAAGTTAGGATATTTAATTTACTATTTAAATCCTTTAAGAAAATGTCAACTTTACTTTTGTCAAAGCGCAAATTCCTTTGATTATCCAAATTCTCTTTAATGGCGCTCTTATGCATGGAAAAATTTAGAGTTAGGGTTAAAGGTTTATGATCAGAGTCAGGCTCATGGTAATTTAAAAGGTCAAAAGTTGTTATTTGGTTGGAAACGGGGATATCAGATATCACATAATCTATAACACTACTACCTAGCCCATGAATACAAGTCATCTGGTTGGAGTTTGGCCACTTCATTACTCCATTGCAAATTATTAGGTCTTGAGAGCTACAGAGCTTGACCAACTCGGTACCAAACAAATTCTCAATTAAGTCTTCAGAGCTTCTTTTGTAGCTATTAGATAAAACAAGGTCATCATCTAGCCATAAAGAATTATGGTTGGAATCAATACTTAAAAGAGTAGCTTGTTTAGTTGCATTCCTAGCATTAAAGTCTACCAGCAAGAGGATGTTACCTTCATTTTTCAAACTATAAATATCTTGTTCTAAATTATTATAGGGACAATTATTATCTAGATTATTCTTCTTTTAAAAAGTACAATTAATAGGTGCAAAACAACAAATTGCTATATACATGTTCTTAGCATTGGTGTCTGGAATTTCTATCCAAATGTACTGATTGAGAGGGTCAATCTTATGAAGTTGAATGTGAGGAGAAATGTTCTTTCTAATATAACAAGCTATGCCTCCTATCCCTCTACAATGGGATTTTTTGTTCCATGCCGACCACAAGACAAATCCTTCTATGCTAGGGACCTTAGACTCCTCATGCTCCCAAGTTTCAACTAGACAAATAATATCAATATCACTCGAGATCCAACTTATCATAGGACCTTTTCTCCATGGAAAGCCAGGGCAGTTCCAAAAAGGGATCCCGAGTGTCCCAAATTTCTATTTATTATTATCCTTATGGTCTTTATCCCCAACAATAGATTTTCGATTTATAATTATTTCCCATTTTCCTTCTTTCCTGGCTTCTTTTACCTTTTGAACTTCCTTCCTTAATTCAGCATGGTCTTTGGGAATGAGGTCTTCATTTATAAATATTCCTAACCCTTTTAAGCTCGAAGATTTACTAAGTATGTTATATTTATGGTCATTACAACTTAATTTGACACATATCAACCTATCTTTGTGATCAATTATTTTTCCTAGCCTCTTTTCTTCTGTGAGGTAAGTTGTATCAATTTGTGATTTATTATTTAATTCTTCTTTTACTATTGCTAGCGTATCCTCCTCTTGTTGTTCTTTTATATACAAATTTATGAGGTTCAAGGCTCTTTTGTTACGCTCATGGTCCAGTTCGATTAGCTTATTCATTTCCTCTTTGATGGGTTTGATATCCTATTTGTTTTCCATATTACTAAGGGTCAAATTGTTGGTTAGTTTTTCTTCTAGCTCTTTAATCCTATCTCTCAATTTGTGATTTTCTTCAACCCCTCCTTCTTGGGTTGATTGTTTATGTTTTTCCATTTCTTGAATCCTATCCTTCATTGTATGCAATTCACTCTTGAACCCTAAGAATCTATCCTCTATTTGAGTTTGAATGATATCTTTATTTTTTTTTATCAATCATTGCCTTTAGCTCTATTTGGAGTTTTACCTCTCTTTCTTCACTCCTTTTTTCTAATGATTCTAACTCTATTTGGATTTTGGCATCTCTCTCTTCTCTCCTTTTTTCTACTGATTCCATATACTCGTAAAGGATCTCTAGGGTGATTTTGGGGGGCCTCCCCCTGTTAGGCTGGGTTTTTGGAATAGGTGGTGGAGTGTTCATATTGAAAAGAAGAGAAAAAAAAATGTAGCAATTATTATTTTGGATTGACTTTAAAAATTGATTTTCTTTTAATTGATAATAATGATATTAATTATTATCTCTCAAATCAACTTTTACTTATGAAACTTAAAATAATAAATAAATAAAATATATTTAAATCTCTTTAATAGATTATGAATATATTTTAAATTAAAATTGAATCAAAGCAAAAAGTGTCTCACCTCATTTCACATGTTCAATTTCTCAACCGGTTGAAGAAGCCAAAAATAAACACAGAAGAAACCGAGAGACACTACAGAGATTATTCTGGGAAAAAAAGTACAAACCAAAGAAAAGTATTATTCTCGTTCAAAGCAACAGATATACAATGTTAGAAATAAAATATCTCCTTCAAAACAACAGAAAAATATTATTCTTGTTCAAAACCACAGAGATATAATTTCAAAACCGCAGATAAGTATCATTCCTTGCATAAATAACCAAAAACATTATATATAATATCTATAAAAACATTATCAACCCACTAACATAAATAACCAAAAAAGAATCAAACAATAAGTAGAGAATCTTGCATTTGATTGATTGTTATTCAATTAGTTGAACCCCTTCACTTGCAATTGCAAATGGAGCCCTTAACACCTTTTCTTTCTTGCTGACTAATTAATTAATTTGTTGGGGATTTGACGTTATACATTAAATTTACATGTGAATGTTCATGTAAATATAATATTTTTATTTTTTTTAAATGTTTAATATTTATATATTAAAAATAATGGGTAGTTGATATTGGATTAAAATTAATGTAAATCTATTTTAAATTAAAATATATTAAATATTAAAGGGATAAAATTTCTTGAAATATATATTTTTTATATTTTAATAAATATAATTAAATGATAAAAATATTACACCTTAATAAATTTGATCTCTTTTAAACTTGATAAATCTAAATTTAAAACAAAATATACTTGTTTTTAGATTTTATCTATACATATACTCATTTTTAAATTTTATCTATACATGCATATACGACAACATTTATTTTCATACTGAATTGTAAACAATAACATATCGAAAAAAGAAAAAAAACATGTCATTAAAACCATCGTAAAATTCCACTCATTATAACATAGTAATAATAACCACTCTACTTAAAATCACTTAAAAAAATCGCATTTAAAATTAATTATGAGAAACATTAAAGAAAAATGAAGATAAAAAGATATAACTAGATAAAGAGTTTATATAAATGTGAAAGGAAAAACAATTTAGAGTTATAATTGAATTAATAATTTATAATAGAAATTGTTTTCCATCAAATAGTTTTACTAAAACATATTTTTGGACATGGTTGTGTTGAAAGGTGTTTTCTACAGTTTAATATGAAGGAGGTGTGTAATTTCTCCTATGTTAAACATGGAGTTGACAAATGATATTTAAAAATAATAATTTTATATCAACTTTATTTATATAGAGAGAAAAAAAATAATTGAAAGAAAAAAATATATTTTGTCCATAGGTGCTCTCTACTTTCCCATACGTGGGATAATTCTTAATACGAAGTTGATACATGGCATTCAAAAAATAATTAATAACCAAAAAAAAATTCAATACCAACTATATGTGTGTGTGTGTGTGTGTGTAAAGTTTGAGAAAATTTAGATAATAGTTAAGGCGAGTGGTGAATAGAAGGATGCTCTGTTAGGGTTTTGATGAAAAACAAGAACTAGGGTAGCTGCAAAAAACAGATCATTGTTAAAGTATATGTTGTCAATACTTCGAGTGCGTCAACCTGGTTGATGCCATGACACCTACGAGTGAGGGGGCGTGAGCCCCATCCTACAAAAATGTGGTTTCAAACAAATCGGGTGATGCGGGTGGGTCGAGGAATGCCTTTGAACAATTGTCACAATAAAAAATTCACGCCTCCAGTGCAGAATCAAGCAAAGGAGAGACATTGGAGATCGACCCAGAACCATCCCATCCAAAGGTGGTTCAAGCCTGGGAGCCGGGAAAATGCCTTCCGTAGGCTCCAATAGCACCAAGGTATGTGGTCAAATCAAAGAGGGTGGGAGAAAAAACCCAATATATGATCATGCACTCATTGGTAAATTTCTAGGTCTGCGACCCTCTGAGAGAGACCTAGTTAAATGGATCAAATCTTGGTGGAATCCTAAAGGCCATTTTGATTTGCAGCTAGTTTCCAAGGGGTTTTTCACAACGATCTTCCACAATCTAGAAGAGAAGGACTAGGTCTTTGAAAATGGCCCTTACTTTTTCAAATTAGTTGGGATCTATTTGAGGTATTGGAATGAATACTTAGCCTGAAGAAAGAATATTTCACCCATGCTCCTGTTTGGATCCTACTGTATTTTCTCCCACAAGAATTCTAGCTAGAGGAAATCCTTGTGGGAATAGGAAACACTCTTGAAATCTTTGTTAAAACTTCTAAGGCCACTAGACAACGTTGCTACACTTCATATGCACAGATCTGTGTATACATGAACATATCCAAACCCCTCCCGAGTTCCATATTCTTAGAACATCGAGATGAAGACTAGATCCAAACAATCGACTATGAGCATGTATCCCTTTCCAGTGTTGAAAATGACATGAGCACAACCACCTATTCAAGGATCGTCTGCTCAATAAATCTAAGGACGACTTCACCCAGGTCCAAGGGAAAAGAAAGAAAGGTCAGAAAAACCAATCTTCAATCAGGCCAAAGCTCCTTCAACCAACAACTCATTCAAGATCCTAATCCAAATACCAAAGAATCAAGAGATGGAATGGGTCACTCTGCATTCCACTAGTGGGAAAGAGAGAGAGAAGGTGAAAACAATCCAAGATCCAGTTCTGGAGAAAATCATCCATGCCCAAGATGTAATCCCTATGGGGGGAGATCAAATCACTGAAGATGGAAGTGCCATGGAGATCAAATTAGACGACAAATAACTAGCAGGGATCGATTTGGTAAGTCTCGAAGAAGCCTATCACAAACAAGAATTGATTTCTCTCCCTCTAGAACAACTCCGAAAAGTTCACAAGTTTTATCCTGATTCAACAGTAGGCACAACCTATAGATCTGGTATGGGGCTGGGAATCCAAAAGGATCCTTTAAAGGACTCACGTAAGATGTCAAGAGAGGACAAAAAACGAGGTAGAAAATCCACCCAACAATTAATTCAAGATGTAGGAAGCTTCATGGTAAAATTGTGTCATTGATGTCATTGAAGAAAGCCCCGTAGCACAAAGGTTTGGGTAATGGACCCAATATTGTTTGATGTAAATATGACTCATTATTGTTTTGTCATGGTTGATAAGAAGTAAATATGGAGGAACTCCAAAGTGGTCCCCTTGTGGTGAAATCCCTCACGGGAAGACGCTTTGCGAAGTAAGAGAACCCATGCTTAATTGTGTAATAATGAGATGAAGGACAATGAATTTGACAGGGAAACTATCCTAGATGGATAGTGCTTATCATGCCATTTCCAGTGGTATGTAGAATGTCACATAACTCCTCACGATTAGAGAGTTATGACCATGTGAAGTTGGAGAACCCAAGTTTGGGTAATGGATCCAAGTTTGTTTGATGGATAACGGTATGATTTTTTCTATATTCGAAGGTAATAGTATTATATATGGACAGTACATGTCATTCCATTTCTGGTGGCATGTGGAATGTCACATAACTCCTCACGGTTTGAGAGTTATGGCCTTACGAAGTTGGAGGACCCTCATATGTCATCTAGAAGCCCCAAAAGGTCAAAGTAGTCAAAGTGGTTTAAGAGATTTTTAAAGGTAAATAATAAAGTGAAGTGATGAGTGTATTATAATTAAAAGTGAATACAAAATAAATTATTTCAATAATAAATTTAATGCAGAAATTAGAAGTGGGTTAACCCTAAAATAAGGAAAGTGGGCCAAGTGACCTAGAAGATGTTTTTAAGGAAGCTACTTGGAGAGTATAAATAAGAGGAAATACTCTCTCATTTTAATCACACTTCAGAATATTGAATATATATATGTGTATGAGGTAACCAAGGATATCTAAGTCGAAATTATGAGGGGAGGTGAAGAAAAGAAGGCTGAAATACAAGGAAGGATAGTTTTTTTTTATGGTGCTTTCAAAGGTATGTTATTTACAGGTCATCTCACCATTTTCACTATAAATTTTTTTATATAATGATTCAGACCATGAAATTGTTATGTCATTGAGAAAACATATCCAAGTATCTATGGTAAAAAATTCAGCTTGTGGGTCGTTATATTTTAGGAGTTACACTCCGTGGAAAATAAGGTTTGTGGCTAGTCCTGAAACTAGTCAAAAACAAGTGTTTCGGGTAAAAACGTCATAAAATATTCATAAAATATCCAAATTCAATGAGACCAAATGTGTTGGTTAGGGTACAGGCTTTAGTATGTTTTTTAATAGTTTCAAATCAATTAAACAAATATTTTGTGATGGGTACGCACTACAAGGTCGCTCTCTAGAATAAGCCAGAATTCAGCAAGGTATGTCATTTTTGCTATAATTCCTTTTATGAGAGGTTCCAAGTAGTGACACTTGGAATAATTGCATAAAACACACTAAATAAAATTGTGTATCAGTTTCAGATCTTTATACATTACAAGTACAAATTTATGATTACTTCAAGTTAGGGTTGTTGACTAATCCAAAACTAGGCATGTGAGAGTAAAGAAAAGTTTGATGAAAATGCTAGTATCTTGTTGTTAAAGTTAAGGAAGGTTTGCAGGAATGTGATCATATACACCAGGTCTATTACAGAACTACAAATCAGATTTGGATGATGAAATTGATGAGGGCTTTTGGTTGAGGTACATGTTGAGTACATGGTTGAGACAAGTAGTTGATG
>ML827362.1:0-16168 GCA_009831015.1 Picea engelmannii | reverse complement strand
AAGTGAATACAAAATAAATTATTTCAATAATAAATTTAATGGAGAAATTATAAGTGGGTTAACCCTAAAATAAGGAAAGTGGGCCAAGTGACCTAGAAGATGTTTTTAAGGAAGCTACTTGGAGAGTATAAATAAGAGGAAAGACTCTCTCATTTTAATCACACTTGAGAATATTGAATATATATATGTTTCTGAGTTAACCAAGGATATCTAAGCCAAAATTTTGAGGGACAGTGAAGAAAAGAAGGCCAAAATGCAAGGAAGGATAAATTCTTTTGATGGTGCTTTCTAAGGTATGTTATTTACAGGTCATCTCACCATTTTCTCTATAACGTTTTTTCTATAATGATTCAGACCGTGAAATTGCTATGCCATTGAGAAAACATATCCAAGTATCTATGGTAAAAAAATCATCTTGTGGGTCGTTATATTTTGGGAGTTACACTCCGTGGAAATTAGGGTTTGTGGCTAGTCCCGAAACTAGTCAAAAACAGGTGTTTTGGGTAAAAATGTCATAACTTCTTCATAAAATATCCAAATTCAGTGCGACCAAATGTGTTGGTTAGGGTACAGTATATAGTATGTTTTGTAACAGTTTCATATCAATTCAACAAATATTCCATGATGGGAACTCTCTACAAGGTCTCTCTCTAGAATAAGCCAGAATTCAGCAAGGTATGTCATTTTTGCAATAACTCCTTTTATGAGAGGTTCCAAGTAGTGAAACTTGGAGGAATTGCATAAAAAAAAACTGAATAACATTGTGTATCAGTTTTAGATCTTTATACATTACAAGTACAAATTTATGATTACTTCAAGTTAGGGTTGTTGACTAATCCAAAACTAGGCATGTGAGAGTAAAGAAAAGTTTGATGAAAATGCTAGTCTCTTGTTGTTAAAGTTAAAGAAGGTTTGCAGGAATGTGATCATATACACCAGGTCTATTACAGAGCTACAAATCAGAGTTGGATGATGAAATTGATGAGGGATTTTGGTTGAGGTACATGTTGAGTACATGGTTGAGACAAGTAGTTGATGAGTTGGCACATACATGAGGTGTATAGTTGATGATGTTGGTACATATTGATGAGTCATAGTTGATGAGTAGTTGACACATGATTGGTACATACTTGGTACATGGTTGGATGCACTTGTTTATGGTACATGTTGATTACAGGTTGTTTGGTACAGGTTGGTGCATGGTTGATGCACTTGTTTATGGTACAAGTTGATTACAGGTTGAGGTACAGGTTGATGCATGGTTCAGATTTATTGGTACGAGTTTACAACGATATATCTCACAGTGATAGTGTGAAAGTGGTTCCATCATTCTACTTCTACTTCAGGGCAGTTGGACAGGGCAAGGACATGCGGTTGTAGCCGGAAAACATAGGGGGTTGTAGCCTCCTTCTGGTTGTAGCCAGAGAATTGGGGAGTTGGAGATTCCTTCAGGTTGTAGCCTAGGGGGTTGGAGCCTCCTTCCAGTTGCAGCTGGAAAACAAAGGAAGTTGGTGCTTCCAATGAATGTAATTCATCAAGACATATAAGAAAAAGCATTATGTGGTTTTCTCCCAATTTGGGTTTCCACGTAAAACACTGGCGTACTGTGTATGTGTATGATTGTTCATTTGTTCATTGCTTATTTACTATGAAATTATTGGATAATAATGCTTCATTGATATAACAGTTGGATTATATGGTTAAAAAGGATTAAATTGCTCTATTACTGATTCAACCCCCCTCTCAGTAATCCAACACTGATCACTGAGAGTTTCCACCCTATCCCCCCTCCATCTTCTTCATGAAGATCATCTCATGGAACATTCGTGGCCTTAATGGAAGGAGCAAGCAAATATTCCTTCAAAATCGTATTATTGCAGAAAAACCAAATATTTTACTTCTTCAAGAGACTAAATGTGTAGGAATTGAAGTTGATTCCATCTTAGCCAAGTGTTGGAGACAATGTAATAATGTCAATTTTGATTCAATAGGATCGACATGCAGCTTAGCCATCCTTTGGAACCCGACAACAATCATCCTTGATAACTTCTTCATAATGAAATGGACCATTTCATCTCAATACAGAGCCACCGACAGTGATAAGGAGGGGTTCATAACCAATGTATATGGGTTGCATATACTTTTGGAAAAAACTTCCTTTCTGAACAATCTAGAAGGCCTTCATGAAATCATTAAAGATTGAATATGGATCCTAGGAGGGGATTTCGATATAATTCTCTCAATTGAAGAGAAGCGAGGTGGTAATTGTCAGTTGGACACAAATAACGAGGGTTTTAAGCACCTTATAGACATCCTGCATCTAGTAGATCTTGAGAATATCAACAGAGACTTCACCTGGTCTAATAGGAGATCGGGGTCCTAGCAGATAGTGAGCCGCTTAGATCGGTTCCTCATCTCAGAACCCTTGATGTTGGATGGACTTCTCATGGAATCCAGTATTCTCTCAGTGGCTGGTTCATATTACTAACCCATTTAGCTATGGATAGACATTGCAAGCACTCCACACCACAAACCATTCAAATTTGAGAAATTATGGTTGACTCATCCCAATTTTCAGGAGAACGTTAAAAAATGGTGGGAAGTAACAACCATCCCTTATGGAACGCTAATGTATATATTTCAACAGAAGTTGAAAATTTTCAAACAACATCTAAAAGAATGGAATAAGCACACCTTTGGCAACATATTCCAAAAACAAAGAGACTTGGAGCAATGAATGAAGGAAATTCAATATAAAATCCTTTCTCAAGGGTGCTCGAATAAATTCAAAGAGGAAGAGGCGTCGATTAAGCAATAGTTGGAGAACAAGTATGCACAAAAGGAAATCCTCTGGAGACAAATCCAAAATTTAGTGGCTCAAAGAGGGGGAAAAAATCTATTTTTTTTCACAGATCCATGATTCAACGAAGACACATTAATCACATCATGAGGCTCAAGGATTCTCAAGGAAAACCCATCACAACTCACTCAGACATAGAGCACGAATTGATAATATTCTACTAGGATCTTCTCATGGAACCATGTCCAAATAGATCCAAGGCCATTGCAAAAATCACTCAGCACATCCCCTCTATGGTCTCTGTAGAACACAATTCAACTCTCCTCAAGTCAATGACTCTAAAAGAGTTTGATCAAGTTATCAAGGACATCCCAACTGGAAAGTCCCCAAGGCCAAAAAGATTCACCACAAATTTCTTTCATCATTGTTGGCATCTGGTTTGGGAGGAAGTATGGCAGTTGATCGAAGATTCCTGCATCATTGACCATAGTGTGCTTCTAACGCTCAATGCTACCTTCCTCACTTTAATCCCCAAAGAGGAGTGGGTCTTGAACCCCAAGAAATTGCATCCCATAACATTGTGCAACATCATCTACAAGCTCATTACAAAGGTAATTTCTCTTCAATTGAATCCCTTCTTTCTTTTATTATCTCACATGAACAATCTAGTTATGTAGAGGGGTGTCAAATTATGGATAACATCATCCTTTCCCATGAGGTCATGTACTCCTTGAAATCGTTCGATACTCCCTGTATGATTATCTCGCTCATGTTGGGTGTAATTAGTAATTGTCCAATACTCCCTGTATGATTATTCCTACAGGGAGTATCAGAGTATGTGGAATCATGTTGGGTGTAATGTGAAATTGTCTGATACTCCCTATATGATTATCTTGCTCATGCAACATTCCACATTCCATATTGACCCTGTATGAAATCATTTGATACTCCGATACGTTCTCCAACACTTCATCTGTGAAAGGTGTAGGGAATGGGTCATGTAGGTTTGCATCGTTTAACTTCCTCAAGTCGATGCATATCCTTATCCCTCCTTATTTTTTCTCTTGAACTACCATTTGGATTATCCATTCTGATTCTTCCACTGGTTCTATTATTCCAGCTTTGAGCATCCTGTCGATCTTAACTTTGACTTTCTGCTTATATATCGGGTTCAATCTGTATGGTCATTGTCTTATTGGTCTCACTTCAGCTCTGAGTGGTATCTTCATTTCTCCTAGCTCTCCTGATATACCCTTCATCTCTTCAAATGTTGTGGGAAACAAGTCATTGTACTTGCACAGTAACTCTGTTATGCTTTCTACTGTTTGCTCATCCCAATAATCTCCAATGCTAGCCATTTTGGGATTCTCAACTATCCCAATGTTGACTTTCTTCACCTTGATCGACGCAACAATGAATTCTGATTCTATAGGTGGGCCCTCCACTTCTCTTTCGCCTTCCGCTTCCTCGATCTGAATATTGTGTGGATCGTCTTCATCTGGTGCTTCCTCTTGCACATGGTAACATGACAATAGTTCTTTGACTGTCTATTTGTTTCGTTTTTGTTCTTCTGTTATGAGTTCGAATTCTGGTTCCTTGATGAATATCACCCCTCTTATCTGTTTAAGAGCTGCATCTATGCTGGGGTTCTCATGCTCGAATGAAAAATTGACTGTAAAATTTTGTTGCAATACCGTCCAGGTCACAGTGCCTTTGCGCAGTTCCTGGTTTGTATACCAGTTTGTTGGTATGCCCTCTAGAGTGTGTATGAAATGATGAGGCCATTCCTCTAGGGGTGTCATTTTCCACAATGTTATGCACTTCTCCAAGTGTTCCGTTGGTGCCCCCTATCCATCATACTTATGTTGCTTGTTGTTTTTTGTTCTGCGTTGAACCTTATGCGTAGTAACCGCTTACATTAGTACCAATATGTGATTGTCTCTTTCTGTGCGCCCCACCATCTTACAGGTGTGGCCTTGAGTGCTATGTCAAGTGCTAAGAGTATCTGATTCTCTAAAGATTCATCTTTGTACTGTGCCAAGAATACTTCTAGATTGTTTACTCCGTGGAAACTGGGTGGTTCCCTTATCTCTGTGCCTACCCATCTTACTGTGTTGTCTATTCGTGCACATCTTCTCATGGAAACTTCATGTATCCTTTGTTGTCAGTTCTCTAAACCGGTATCTGATTCTATCGCACATGAAGTAATGCTCTGCCAACTGAGTATCCCATCTGCAGTTGGGTTCACGTAATCCTCATCACGCGCAGTTGTTTTGTACAATTGGATGATTTCCTCTAAGTCTAAGAAAGTGGGTTCTACAAACCTTTCCCCTTATGATGGGTCTAATGGTGTGATGAACTTGTATTCACCTGACTCAAATGTCATTTTTTGTGTCTTTAAATTAATTATGGTCTGGTTGTCAAACGCTCAATCCAAACCAAGCAACGTTGGATATGGTGTTGTGTCATCCGCTATTTCAATCACTTCAAAGTTTTCTTTAGTGCGCACTCCATCTAGGTCTACTATCACTCCTTTCAGTCTACCAATTGGTAGGACTCTGTGTTGGTTTTCTAGTTTCAGTTGCACAGGTGAATATCCTAATGTGGGATCTCCCATACATTGCCATGTCTTCTTTGGTAATACATTAACTTCAGATCCTAGATCTAGTATGATATCTCCCATGTTGAAATCTTCGATGTTGGAATTCGGTGTAAACTCGCTACTTGTTCTTCTCCTTGTATGTAGGTGATTGACTGTTTTTTGTTCTAGTTTTCCTTCAGTCTCTATACTACATCTTTCTAACATGTTTTGCAATATTTTGACAGATGATGGATCATTCAATACTTTTACACATGATTGCAAAAAACCTTTGATTGTATTTATTTGTCCCATGGGTTGCATTTCGTTGGTATGATCCAATAATGGAGGCATCTTGTACTCTAGTGCTTCCTTGATTTTCTGCGTAGTTGAAGTTGACACAATGTCGTCCTTCTGAAATTCTTTTCTGGCGTGCTTAAATATCTCCTTCTCATTTTGCGTGTCGAACTGGTTCCTTGGTTCGACATTCTTCTTCACCCACTGGTGTTGTACTGGCTCTTGTTGGAATGCGTCGTTTCCTATTTTAGCTCCTTTGCGGGTAACTATGTTGATGTTCCATCCTTCATCCCTCACTTCAACTGAAATCCACTAAACATTCTAGTTGTTCTAGTTCCTCTTTTCTTGGATATTTACTAATAGTGTCAGACATTCTTCCGTATCATGGTCCGATGCACGACAATACATACAAGTTGTTGATGGAAGTGGACATTCCCTCGCATAATGTCTCGGTTGTTGACAATTGTGACATACCACTGGTCCTCTAGCTCTTCCAAAACCTCCTCTCACTCGTCCTCCACCTCTGTATCCCGCTCAATCTCCTCTCGGTGCGTTATATTGAGGTGCCTAATTGTACTGTGCGGTATCATACTGAGGTTGTGTTGTGTTGTACTCTGGTTGCACGGTATTATATGGTTGTTGCACAATATTATACTGTTGTTGCGCAGTGTTGTATGGGGCTGGAACTTGGTTAAATTGTGGTGCAGCTTTCCCAGTCATCATTTATGCCTGCACTCTATATGCATTTGATGTCCTCTCTCGCATCAAATCCATAGTTCTACAATCTTTGCCATCGTGGCCCATTGACTTGCAAAAGTTGCAATATGAAGTCTTTGGGACTGTCTGGTATTTCTACATCATTGAGCAGTCATATGGATCGTGGCCCGATTTCTTACAGATTTCACACCATAGTCCTCATGTTGGTAATAGATTTGGCATTCCTGCTGCCATATACTGCGCGAATGTTGGACATTTGTTGTTGTGGTGTCCCTTCGTCCTACATGTAGTACACCAAACGACTTCTCGTTTGTCCTTACTTTTATTCTGGTTTAGCTGTAACGTTAATTTATTCAAATCCTCCTCCAGTTCTTCGATGGTTGGATCCATCTATTGATACTAGTTTTCTTCCAGTTGCAGGGCTACCTGGAGAGCCTCTGCCTGCGTCTGAAACTTCTATTGTCGCAATGGGTATTTTAAGTGTGATAGTAGTGAATTGATGAACATGTGCCTATGCTGCATATCGGTCATGATATATTTCAACTTTCCCTTCAGTCGCTTGAATCTCTGGTCAATCTCCCATACAGATTCTCCCAGTTTTTGTCTAATTTCGATCATCTCGTTCATGTACTGATCTTCTGAACTTGGCTTCTAGAAATCGTTTATCAAAAATTTCTTGATGTCTGCAATTGTTTGAGTTCTCCTTGGTGGATTGTTTGTAGCTAAACTCATATCCCAATCCAGTGCACGATCCCTTAGTGTAATCGCTAGTTGTGCCAGTTTAGTATCTTCGTTTGTGATATGTTTTGCTTCCCAAATCTTCTTACAGATGAACAAATGTTTTTTCGGGTCCTCCGATGCTTCTCCTTTAAATTCGGGTAACCTGATGGTGGGATCATGTCCTGCCATTCTTAACGTTGAACTACTACCTCCACGCGGTGTAGATACTTGACTAGTGTTGCCTGAACTGGCTCCTCCAGTTGTTGTTCCTTGTGTAGATGTACTTCTTGTTGTCTTTCTTCTCCCGAAATCCGGTTGTCTAAACGATGGTGTTCTCTTTGGTGTATTAGTCACACATGGGTTTATGGGTTCCACACTGACATTAATATGGATAGGATTGTTGCCTTCTCTTCCCATTCTTGGACCTCTCGTCTTCCTCTCATATGTTGCACGAAGGATTTCCTCAATCTTCTCCACAGCCCGGAGATCCTATACCTCTTCCTCGTCACTCACCAAGCCTTCCCTCATGGCTACGACTCTCTTCTTGGTATTCACCTTGTATTGGTAGGGTACTCCGCTACGCGTCTTTCCATCTTTCTCCATGATCCGCTTGATCTATTCGTCATCCATCATGATTGGGTCCAAGGGTTCCTCCTTCTTTCCCTTATCCTTTCCTCCTTCCATTTCTCCTCTTTTTGTTAGTGCTTCCCCCCTCCCCCCATGCACGCAGGGAAGTTTAGCTGTCTGAATCCATCGTCATTACCCCTTTGCTGTATAGCATTATCTTAATAGAAGTATACAATGATCTAATGTACCTTCCTCGAGGTCCACGTAGAAACTCTTGCTCCCCTGCGCTATACGACTTCACTGTATCTACTGCAAACTCTGTTATAAAGCCTGCCACAATATTGTCGAGCCAAAACTCTACTACGTGGGTGAATTTGTTGTTCACCTGCTATAACTGCTCAATCTGTATTGGAGTCCACTCTAACTGTCGGATCCGGTTCGTTGCATGGTTATCCTTCAACCTTAGTATCCACTCCTACAATAAGTGTGGAAAATCATAGAAAAAGATTTCATGTAAATCAGTAAACACGTATTTCTCAAGATATTTGCGGGGTGTTACTCTAGGGTTTCTGTTATCTTTCTGTGCAAAATCCATCTCTTTTTTCCTTAGCCAGCTTTCAATATCTACTTTTGTGGGATTCCACGGTCTCAACATCCCCTTCTATTGGCTCATTGTTTTCTTCTATGCTTTCATATTCTCTTGATCCTCCTCCTGCAGATCTTACGTATCTTTTAACAGATCTTCAACCTATCTCATCTACTCAATCCTCTATTGTTCCTACCAATGACAACAGAACCATTTGTTGGTTATTCATATATCCTTTCTGAGTTTTTATCTTCATCTTGAGTGACCTAGGGTTCATGTATGTTCAGGGTTCCAACAAAGCCTCTAAAACTATCGGCCCTCCTGGTAAACCATAAGGCAACACAACGCACAGGGTACACTGTGCCGTCTCACCCGAGATAGTCTTAATGGGTGGTTGCAATACTCATGTTTTTTCAACCTAGGATTGAGTGGGGGATCTGAGAACTGTACGATGAGAGTTCTATTATAGCTTATTAACCTAATACACTGTCATTCACGATTACGCAGGAAATGTAACAACTCATTCATTTAACATATTACTAATTACTGAATACAATAAAGAAACACATGCATTCAATCACATAACATAGGTTTAACTGTGGTTCACCCCCTCTTGGGCTACGTCCACAAAGATCTGGCTCTTAGCTCTTTTATTATAGTAGTTCTAAAACTCTAGCATCGCACGCCCTACAACTCATCTCAGTTGGGTTGAGGTCTATTATGAAGTGGACTAGATTGCACCAGGCTCCTCAGCTTGTGATATAACCCTCAAGATCTACCCTCCTCAATCCTCTCTAGCTCAACATCTCACAAAATTAGGTCATACAACAAAATATTACATCGCATCTGCTTCTTCGCATCCATCTCTCTCTATGAAACCTAGGTATCTATATTTATTTGTTTCTGGCTCGCCATCCATTACAATGTGTTTCAAAAACCCTAACCCTAACATATTTAGGTCTTCCATGCATGCACACATGCTACTCTTCCTTCCAGTTGTCGCTTCCCTCATGCATGCCTTCTTTCCCAAAATCGCCTTTCTTTCCGCTTTGGCCTACTTCCAACAACAACCCAAAAATTGGTGTTAAAAACCATTAAAAATATCCAAAGAAAATTCCTATGGCAAGGCACTAAGGAAGGGTGAAAATGGGCTCTTGTCAAGTGAGGGGATCTTTGCAAACTGAAACAAGTAGGTGGGCTTGGCCTAAGGGATCCCAACTGCTTAATCAGGTTATGGGAGCCAAAATATGGTGGAGGTGGCTCAAGAATCTAGGGGATATTTGGGCCCAGAAGTGGAGGCATAAATACATACCCACAATGGAAGAGGAGTAGCTTATTAGATAGAATGAACAAAAGAATGGCTCCTTGATCTGGAATGTGGCCTGGTAGAACCGTTCCATCATCCAGGAACATGTTTCTTGGGAAATTAGAGGAGGTTGAGACACCTTATTCTGGTCAGACTCCTAGGAACAAATGCCTCCCCTAAATCAACGAGACCAAATGAATGATTTTCAAGCAAGCATAAATCAAGAAAGACCCAAATGTGGAATGAAATACTAGAAATGTAATCCCCTTGCCTCCTTCTAGAGGGAATGGAAGACCACCCATACATACCTTAACATTCTTGAAGGAATTGACCTGGGACCTTAGCAAGATGAAGCAGTGCTTTGGAAAATCCGAATTAAGCAAGGCCCCGACATACTTTGATGGGGACACTCCACAAAAGGGACCTTCACCATCAAGGAATACTATGGCCTAAGGGATTCTTTTCACTTTCTTCCCAAGGATGATATCTGAAAAAATATTTGGAAAGAAAATATATGGCCCAAAGTAAGCACATTCCTATGGTTGGTGGCCCACAAACAAATCCTAACTTGGGATAACCTTAGAAAGAGAGGATTCATTGGACCCTCTATTTGTCTCTTATGTCTTCAACACGAGGAAACCTTGGAGCACTTGCTCAATCAATGCAATTACAACTCAAATATTTGGGATCAAGCGGCTCAAACTATGCGCACCTCAAACCGCCATAAGGACAACATTACTAACACTTTGGTCTGCTGGTGATTATCAGCTTATAAAAACTTTTTCTTAAACTGAATTTGGCAGCCTCTGCCGAGATTCATCTTGTGGCAAATATGGAGAGAAAGAAATCACATAATTTTTCACTCAACTTAGCTACCTTGGTAGAAAATCTAGCCCAAAATTCAAAATAACACTATGGAGACAATCAAACTCTCCAATTGTCTGACAAAATATTTATCATGTGATTCAAATGAGAGGCCCATCCTTCTCAAACAAGATCTCTTCCTAGCCTCGGCTCTTGACCTGCCTCCCAAATGCTCTTTCTCTACTAGCAGTCCTGATAAATGGAAACACCCTCCACTCGACTTCTTCATACTCAATTTCGATGGCGTGTCCAAGGGTAACCCAAGCCGAGTTGGTTTTGGAGCAATTTTTCAAGACGACCAAGGTCTTATTTGTCATATTCTTGATAGTAGTATGGGCCATAACTCAAATAATGTTGCAGAGCTTTGGGATCTTATTCACTGCATTCAAGTTGCCACTCAACTTGGATTTCATTAACTCATTGTGGAAGGAGACTCCCAGGTCATTTTGGCTATGTTTTACAAACTCATCAATGGCTCAGAGCCTGCAAAGATTTCCCCTAGATGGAGGCTCCTAAGCAATCTAGAATTTATGCAATCTCTTCTTCTTCCTCATCTATTCCTTATTCCCTCTCATATTCATTGAGAAGCCAATAAAGTCATGGATAAGGTTTCCAACATTAGAGTAAATGAAGGGAAGCTCGATTTAGATTGCAGTCATAATCAGAGCCCAAAGCACCCCATATTTCTAGAATGTATCAATTTTTTCATGCAGGAAGACTCTCCCTTGGATGGGGTGTCACGCGTGTCATCATGAAAATGTACCTGGAGAGAGGAATCACTGCCATCTGATGACTCGAGCTTCCATACAGGAGCATGGAGGGCGCCTCCCATTTCTTTCTAGGCCCAACTATAACCTACATTCTAAATTTGGAGCGTGAGAAGGTGATGATGCAAATGTTTTATGGTACTGCCGAGGGGACAAAAAATAACCGCAACTTCACTACAACAATTATGGCATTTAATTTGCATCATCGGACATGCTACCCTAAGGTGACCTCAACGCAGGTAGGTAGACAACTTCTTAATGTGTGATCAACCTTGATTTCCATTCCCATTTTGATCTGGATTATTTTGAGAATGAAATGAAGGCGGAGATATAATAAAGAAATACACAGAGATATTGCAAGAAACACAAAGATACAATAATACACAATTTCTATTCATGAAAGAAATGTACAAAAACTGTAAAAATACATAGTGAATGAATTCACTAGAATGGTGACAACTTATCTTTGAGAAGAGACATGACGACTACGCTCATTCACAATAAGATGTGTTTACAGTGAGGCTCCAAAGGCCTTTTTAACATAAAATATTAATGACAAAACTCTAAACATCCAAAACCCTAACCCTGAAAGATGAAGTGCCAAAAGGTTTGTGGGCCTCGATGGGGGTAGTTGATATGTCAACTTCCCGAGGGTGTAACTTTTGCATACGATCTCCGTTTGGGGTGCACGATAACTCGTTGGAAAGGTCTAGCTGAGAATAACACATTTCGACCAGGCCCAATCTAAATCTTTTCACTTGTGCCCAAAAACGTCAAAAAAATGTTGTTTAAGGCCTCAAAACGACCCCAGAAGTTTAGGACCCAAAAAACCATAGAAAAAATGCAAAGGTGAAAAACCATGTTTTGAGCCAGTCGAATAGGTGGGTGGCCACCGATATCCATCTGGATCACATTTAAAATTGCTAGCTTTGGTTAATGCAACTGTCGTCTCTCGTACCTTATGTTGTTGGCATTCTTGTTAGCTCAATGCTACACATTTGAGAACATGGGTGCTCTTGCAGGGGAAAGGGTTCTCATCGACGGACTGACATGCAACTTGGAGAATTGGTGCTTTCTACCAATGAGTCAAAGAGGGTGGTTGATGCTTTGATTCTTCAGAATGAAGTTGTGAGTGGAGAATTGACAATGCATGATGTTTCTTTGATATGGGGATGCAAGGTCGAATGGTATGAAGATGAAGTCGGGTCCATGGGTGACGCTACTCAGCTAGTCGCTACACTGTTGCTAATAAGTAGGATTTAGAGGGCCATTAATGAAGGTTCTGAAGGCATGAAAGTAGGTGGCCCACCCTCTAATTCCTTGAAGTTTCCGTCAGAGGACATGAGCCATGATGAATCTTTGAGAAATTTTTACTTGGAGGAAGACCACCTGAAGTTGCTCTTCGAGGTTCATAGTGAAGTGGCAGACTTGAAATTCAGAATCGAGCAATTGGACCACTGAATCTCTATGTTGTTGGCTTTGTGTGCCCACTCGACTCAACAACGACCTGCATCGAACTTGTCTGCCCAAGATGCAATTTACTTGAACATGCCAATTCCTTTGCCACTGAGTTGCATGACATATCCTCTAGACGAATACGTTTCTCGTTAAGTTTAACAATTGATCTATGCTCTATAGATAGTTTTTTCTTATAGACCTATAACTCGGGCTTTAAGTACTAGTGGTGTTTTGATGATGATACTTTATTATCGGTCCTGTATCCCTACAGATCATCTGCAGTTTTATTTTTTGACTCCATGGGGCTATCTAATTTCTGAACTGTGGTTGAGCTGGGTTGGTTCCCTCTCATGGAAACACGCTCAAGAAGGTTGTATGTTTACATTTATTGTTTTCTAGAAGGTAACACAATGTTTTCTTACTTACAAAAATAAAACAAAAAATCTAATTTTGAGGTCATCAAGAGTGTATGAGACCTCCTTGTTTGTGGGACAAGAGACTCCCTCTGCTCAACGATTTGACTACTAAAGTATAGAGAGGTGTACATACCCTACCCCTAAAGGAGGAAACACATGTTCAACAAATTTCTTATGGTTAAAAAAATTGAGTGATGTGTTATTCACTATGAGGGAGATGTGTAATTCCTTCCATCCTCAACATGGATTTAACACGTGGCATATTGAGAACATGTGTAGATCCATCTTAAGTGTGGATCTACCACTTGTTGAGAGAGATGGTTTGCACTTCTAGGATTTGATTGCTCTATGCATGGTGGCTAAAACATTTCAATGTTGTATTGCTTAGTATGAGGGGATATATAATTTCTGTCATGCTCAACCTGAAATTGACATATGACATATTAGGAAGCAGTGTAAATCCATCTTAACTCCCAATCTATCATCCATCTAAAGGGATCAAAATTTGAGAAAAAGATTTACACCTCCATAAATTTGATCCCTCTAGACATGATAAATTAAAAATTAAGATAAATTTACACTACTATATTGCTCAATAATACAATTTATATACTTAGTAAACTCAATACAAAACTAGAAAATTTCCAAACTTATTATGGAATGTCTCAAGAGTAAGCTCTCGAGCGTTGCCATAAGTGCCATTATTATGAGTAAACATGCTGTGACAACTATAACTCTGGAAATTCGATGACCATTCTTTGAAATAAAGAAATACCTTCCACAAATGATGGAGAAGAAAAACGAGGGTGAAGCTTTAGCGTACACATGGGTGGAACATATTATATGCTGTTTGACAATGGTGGATTGATGCTTTTGCTTCCATTCTCCTCTTGTCTTTCTCATTCTCCTTCGAACGCCACACTTTTCCTTTTCCTTTGAATTCATCTATTTCAAAAACAGCCACTTTTTCAGGCAGCCGTCCCCCTTCTTTTATATATATAATTTATCCATTATTTATATATTCATATAATTTCCTTTTTCTTTTCTTTTCACAGAAAGAATCAATGTCTAAACACTGAGGCGAGGTGGGAGAGAGCTGTAAGGAAGCAAAGTTAGTAAAGCAGGGCCGGCCATAAAGGCTATTGAATCCCTCGCAAGCCACGAATCAAATCTCTTTCCTCCAATTCGTCTGTCCGATCGTTAGTATAAAGAGTACATCATTCATCTTTCGGCGAAGATCGGCAATAATACTATCGATTGCTACCCCGCACCAACCGTTTCATGTTGGTTTTTGTAGAGGAGGAGGAGGAACAGGAGCAGGAGGATCCCTTAATGCTTACCGAGACTCGATCCAGCGTCGATTTTTATTTTTTTTGGCGAAAGACGCTCATAGGAGGATCATCATCCACTCTCAGGTCCGATCATCGAGATTCGTTGAGATTGTTTTTTGCATTTTGTAGCTGAGTTTGTGCCTGTACATCACGAGAAGATCAAGATTTTAGATTGCGGAAGATAGTTTGGAGCTGGCTGTGATCGATAACAGTAAAAACCATACACAATGGTGAGTGTTTCAATTTTAAGGTAACCATATATTATATATATATATATATATATATATATATATATATTACGTATAAAATGTTGGGCGTATTTAGGGAGATGCACGTTATGTACGTCATGAAATAAATATATAAAAACCCATGGAATGGTTGTTCCTTTAATAGTTGGAACTTGGTAGCACCTACTGATCTTGGGCGTGTGTTTATACGATCGTTGTTATATATATATATATATAGTTTGCGTTTGGGTTTGTCAAAATCGATCAGCATCATATATACTCCAGTTTGAACCGCCCAGTTTTTCAAGTTTCAACCTCGTAGTAACGCCTCGGGAATTGCGTTACAATTCAATCAGAAAATTAATTAATTTATACCAATATCTTTATTTTTCTTGTCTTGTAGCTGTCTGTCATTAAAGGACACGGCTTACGAGTTACTCGAAAAAAAACTGTAAACGTTTTCATCAAAATGCCTCTCTATTTACGGTACCCGTACATTCCCCTTGAGCCAGGCTGTACGCGCCTGGAGAGCTGCCCTGCCCTGCTATACCACATTCCATTTTATTTTAAACGGTATATACACAATGTAAGCAATGGAAATTTTTCATTTCCCAAACCAGTGCATAGCCGGATTCCGGTGAATCCCATTCCATACATCCGATAATACCGCGAGTACGTTTCTGGGGGCGATGAACTGAACAACGTCCGATCAACATGTTCGACTAATATTTCCCCGTCAGATCAAGATGGATGCTCAACTTCCAAATATGGGAGTTAATAGGTTGTGTGCTTCTCAAACCAAGCTCGCCCCTGGTTCATGGATTTGCTTTTGTCGGACAGACATATCCATATTACAATATCAATTTATCAACATGGAATGTTGGGTATGATAATTTCTGGAATAAAATTAATGGGCATCATCGAATAAGGAACTAAGGAACTCCGTTTGCTTATTTTGTTTTATGGATGCCAATCCAAGCCACAATACATGAATGAACGAATGGAGTGTTTCTTTAGCATCTCTGTGGTATAATAGATAACCTATGGGGATTCATAATAATCAATCCACTGCTGTTGGTACTGAGGCCTGAAATATGGCTGTCAACTTGTGTCCCAACCAGTATTTCCAATGCCAAATCGGCGAGTCAAATGTAAAATATACCCATCCTGCCAATATTCCCGTCATTTGTCGGTTATAACCCATCTCTTAAAGCTTGTTGGTTTGAGTGGACCTTAAGAAGAAAACAGAGCACTTATTTTTAAGGCGCAGAGCGAGCTCATTAGGGTTGTATTTCTTAATTTTAAGCTTAATAGTGTACTTACCTGCAGCCAATGCTGATTGGCTAACAAAGAACATCAGACTGTGACTGGGGCAAGCCATCAAAATCCAGGCATTTTATAAAAATCAATTTTGACTAAGCATAGAGTCTAGACCCTCCAAAAGTGGCATTTTAATTTTATGTATATATAACCTTTGTGCACTGCTTCAATTGCAACCTATTAAAATAATGCAATCTCCAATATTTGGCTATTA
>ML827361.1:131814-154245 GCA_009831015.1 Picea engelmannii | reverse complement strand
CCATCCTAGCTCCATTCCAATGCTCCAATGAAATTGAACCTACAAGGGATCACAAGCCAACCAAAGTGAAAGAAATACAATATACTCAACAAGAACCTATGTATGTGATCAATGAATCATACAATAAAACAAGACTAGTTTTATGGGAAAGAAACATATTGATGTATTATATTAAAATGAAAGTGGATATTACAACCAAAGACTTGAAGTCACAAGGTCCCCTTTCGATGGCCCTTTTCTCCAACACACACACCTTTTCTCCAACCTTGAATGAATAAGATCCATAATAACTTGATGAACTGAAATGAAGCTCTCAAGAATGAGTTGAAGTATAATTCTCCATCCAATTCTTAGCATATTCAACCTTAGCTTTTTCCATGAGAGATCCCTCTTTATATAGTGTGAAAAAGAGATGGGTGAGGATATTAGGATGATCCCACCAAATCATAGAAGCGAGTAAGATCCAAACTGTTCGGAGGCCACCTCATCTTCTAGAATATCCCCTTCTAGAGCTTTTGTAAAGTTTGAATTTTCCTTAGATTTTGGCATCGTCACACCCTAGGTGTAGTGAATCCTGTAGAGACATCACAATCCATATCTAGAGAAGGGGGTGATGATCAGGCATCATCGCACCCCATGAATTTTGTAGGGTACGATGACCTTCCTTAATAGGGTTTTTGAGAAGAGAAATCCAATCAATTTCCTCATGGAGAAAGAATCTTCTTACCTTTTCATGGGAACATGAACACATGTTATCATCAGATCACTAAGGTGATCAAAATAATGTGTAAAACACTTTCCCCCAAAGTATGAAGCTGTAACTCATGACAACTGAAATACTTTGTATAATGTGTGTGTTAGAAACAAGGAGCACGACGACCAGGAACCTGCAAACAGTCAAGAATCAACATAATAATATACCATTGTCTGAGGTAGGCATTCCCATACTCAAATTAAAAAATTTCAAGTGAATCATGGCCACTAAATATACACCGTGGATCCATGTCATTGTGAATCGACATATCCACCAGGAATACACTGTGGATCTACACTCTAAAATAACTCAAATTCAGACATATCCATGAGACATACAAAGTAGATCTATGTGTCAATACAAATCATGAATACTTTGTCGCAACATGGATCATAATGATGTGATCTAGGGTCTTCATTTCCATCATCTTTAAGTATGAATATAGCCATGTGATTACAGGTGTTGAAGTGTGAGGGAAATCACCATTGATTTAAATGACTCCCAAGGTACCCAGTACAATCCAACGACTGTGACTAAATGAGTTGAAGTTGAACACTCGTTGGAATCTTTCAATCAGGGGTCAATTATGTGAAGCCACTATTAAAAGCAAAGAAACTTGCCATTGAGGCATGAAGGCTCTAAGGTACTGAATGATTTCTAAGTCTTGTTCTTGGATAATGTGATGAAGTCGATAGGAAAAGACTCGTCACACGAGGGCCTTGATGTATCCCCCATCAATGACACGAAATATGTAACAGATTTGAGGTAGATTAGAGTATGAAGTGATTCAAAATTGACACAGGGAAGGCCAACATGGTAGAATATTTATAACTGCAGATGGACGACTCAATAGAAGACTTGTTTAGGTTGGACTTCTCTTGAACATATGAACGACACAACAATGGTGTTGGCAGCATTGACTCAAGGAGGACCCAACATATGGACATCCAGATGGTCAAACGAGAGATAAATGGATTTACCAACCCGGATACAATGATGAAGGGGGGTGTCATGTTCAAGAGTGACTATTACTGTCACTAACACAAATATAGAGACACATTCCTTTCCCAATCCCATCCCCCCCATTTATGGTGAGTACCTCTTTATTTTTATGCAAGCTTGAGGAGGATAACATATGATTGTTGATGTAAGCTCATCCTTCTGATGATTCCCTCAGAGTATGTTTAAAGAAACCTAAGAAGGAGTGGTTCAATCCCATATGGGCTTTTTGATGTTTGTTTAATGAGTCCAAAGAGAGAAAACTCAGGGGTTTTTCAACTTTAGAGAGTCTGAAAAACACTTAAAGAGAACTCCATCAATTCCTTTTTCGTAAATTAATCTGATGAGACTGAAAAAGTGATAATATACTGCTCATCAATTTTTTTCTTCAAATACTTTTACGAGCATGAAAAGAAAAAGGTCTCTTGGCAATATTTTCATTTTTACGAAGAGGGAAAAGAGCTTAAAGGGTACTTCATAGGTTTCATTTTTCATGTCACCATTATGAGTTCAAAAAAATGATAAAAGACTACTCGATTACATTCTCATGGTTTCACGAGCATGATAAAGAATCAAGATTTGCTCAGAGTTTTTCCTGAAAAACTCTAAAAGGATCTGTACATGTGACAAATATGTAAAAAAAAACCAAAGAGGTGGACCCTTGTTCCAACATTTCACCTCTAGACTTTTCATATGCAAAAATCAACCACTTGTAAAGTTGTTAGAACTTTAGGGTTTGGATGAAGCATAAAAAAAAATATAATATTCAAATGAATAGTAATAAAAATCAATAAAATGGGTAAAAAACTGTATTTCACTATTTCATTTGTAACTTCACCCAAGCATTGATCCAAACTCTCTTTTTACCTTGATTTTCATTTGCGGACTGTAGAGTGCACGACTGAGCATTTCACAAATCGTCTCCATAGAAAAGGTAATCTTCATCTCCTTCATCTTTTCATGGATTAAAATTTGTTTTTTATTGGTTAAAAAAGTTCTTTTGGGTTGATTTTTTGAGGCTATCCATGTGTTGAGGTCGTCGCAGGCGCCCTATTTCGTGACCTGTGATGATCTAGGTTCATCACATTTGGCCCTAAATCTAGGGTGAAATGACTCTGCACTGTGCAAACGCACAGGCCTGTGAAAACTGTAGCCCAAAAGTTTAAAAGATGAAACCAACAAGAAAAACCCTTCAGGGAAGAAAATCATGGTTCTAATCTCTTTTTATGGTTCCTTGGCAGGCCTTCCACAATCAAGATTTTGGATTGGAGTGAGAGAGAGAATGGAGAAGAAGAATACTCATTGGGAATGACCTCAAAATAGTTATGGCCCTCCGACAGTGTGTTTTTTTGAAATTCTTCAAGATCCAGGGTATGAGGTCCCAACTGAGATCCTTGAGTACCTAGTTCACATGTGGGATGTGAGCGAGCAAGCATTTCATGTGGTTTCCCAAATAATCACTATAGATATCGAGAATATCTATGTCCTAACATGACTATCTCGTCATGGATCACGGGTAACACTTACAGGTAGTAGGGGTGGCAGTGAGCATATGAGTCACTACATTAGTGGAAGTTGTGTGTCGGGTACCCAGAAACATAGCGGTAAAGTCGCTATTAGAGATGTTTGAGACTTGGCTCTACGTACCATCCTCTATACCATCAACTGGATGGAAAGGAGTGCAACTCCCCATATGGCTCTTCAGAGCTATTTTCAGTATGCACTAGAGTGTATGGAGCCCCAAGTCTTCAACTGGTGTGAAGGGGTTCTCAAAAGTATGAAGAAAAAACTGACGAAGTGCAGAAGTGGTGGGTTGAAATAATTTAAATACAGGTCAATTTTTGTATCCTTCTTCCTAGAGAGGGTCCCGGTTTATGATTGCAAGTAGAGTGGGGTATACTTACTCCATATGATCCGAGAATGAAGAGGTGGGTAGACCTCATGGCCCGACATGCAGCGGGTCCCATCCTTAGGTATAACGATGTCTTCTTCGACTGGTTGAGAACTCAAATTCTCATGGTCGATGATTATGCATATGCCGGGCTAGAATTTTGTGGAGATCCAAACCTAGATCTTCCTGAAGGTTCCCAATGGGGGAACATAGGTAAGAAGGAAATTTTTTTTATATCATGTTTTTATTTTCATTTTTTCAAGATATAAAATGTTTTTTTATGTTGTTTATTTGATGACTAATCAAATTCTCTTTGATAATGAAGATGCGGGACCTTACCATCCTCCAAGTTCATCCCTATCCAGAGGCAAGGGGAGAGAGGTGACGTGGAAAGAGTAGTTGTTGCTGACTTTGAGACCATAGAAAAAAATCTAGAGGGACTTACGATGAACATCCCAGATGCCTCTATAGATGATATTCCGAGGCATTAATAATGCCACACAATGGGTGTATCTTCTTCCATTGTTCGACTGCTCCGTAGAGTAGCATGGGCAGTCACATGTTATAGAGAGAAACATCCTTGATGATCTATTGTATATTAAGCCATGTTCTTCACATTTTTGATATTTTGGTCTTCAGACAAAAACAATTTTTTGTAAACTTTTGTTGTTATATATATATATATATATATATGATGCTTCTACCGGCTTACTTGTTGTATATACAAAGTGTGATTCGATTTTATAAATTTCTCAAATGTCTATCTAACACATAATTACCCAATGAATATGTTAATGTATTTAGACATCTAGGAATGTGTTGATATTCAATGTAATCAAAATGACATTCCAAGAGGTGAATTCGTAAATATACCCTTAACAATGTAGGACTTAGAATGGAGTAAAAATTACTCAAAGTAGGACTAATAACTGTGAATAAAATAAGATGACAGATTCCAAGTGAAACAACGTCAGTTAATAATTCGATGACTTCATTGTATTCCACAATATTGTTAGTTGCACAACCAAGGAAAACACCATGTAGACTGATTAATTCATCCGTAGGTGCATAGATTTCCCAAGGAGCAGATGCTAAGTTCTGAGTACTGCAACTAACACCATCAATGAAGCCAGGGTAGGGTAGTGAATACATCGACATATGGAAACCAAGAACAATGCAAGGTAAGCAACTGAAGGTTGAAACCAAACAACGAAAAAGAACACAAGAGTATTATACACTAAAATAGAAGCACTCATGCAAAAATAATTTAAGCATAGTACTTCTTCAAGTAAATCCCATTTCTGGGTTCACGCAAAGAGATTCCATCATAATCTACCAGTGCATAATCTCCATTCCCCAACACTCATTTGAAAATATAAGGACCCCACCACATGGGATCAAATTTACCGTCCCCTAGCAAATCACAATCTTGCTCGTAAAGAAGAACTAGATCACCTTCAGAAAAAAACACGTGGCTTGAAATGCTTGTCATATTGGTATTTGACATTTTTCATCTAAGTTTCAATAACTAAGGCGATGTCATGACGGTTTTCATCTAATTGAATCAAATAGAAAAGATGCACCTCTTCAACAGAGGTTTTAGGGAGAAGTTTGATGGCTAGTTTCAAAGATGGTATCTCACATTCAATTGACAAAATTGTCTCGATACTGTATACTAACTGGAAAGGTGTAAATCCTATGGAAGACTTCACAGATGTACGATAGGCCCATAATTCTGAGAACAACATCGCATGCCAATTTGACTTATGAATTCCTACCATTCATCAAAGCATAGTAGTGAGAACTTTGCTAATTTCTTCAACCTGGCCATTGGCTTGTGGATAATAGGGGGTTGATTTTTTATGGTAAAGACCCAAATTTTCAGTAAGCTCAAACGTCATAAAATTTCAAAAATGACTACCATGATCAGTAACGATGTCTCGAGGGACACCAAATCGAGTAATTATATGTTTGAATATGAACGATGCTGCAGTTTTCCCGTTGTTATCAAATGTAGGCATCGCCTCAGCCCATTTAGTCAAATAATCCACACCTACAATAATGTATCCGTGCCCCTCGACCGAGTGAGGGTTACATGTCATGAAGTCGATGCCTCATTTAGCGAATGGACCCACAAAAACTACAGGGTGAAATGGAGCAAGGCGATGCCCCACATTTCTCAAGTTACCTTTGTACAAAACATCATGTGTTGACTCAGGAACAAAAGAAATAACAATGGTCGATGAAGTCAAAATCTGTTGGTAACTCTCTATGGAATCACGTTCTAGGAAGAGAATGGAATGATGATTCCCATCATCCCATGGAGTATCTTCTATAGACATGACTGACATGATCATATCATTAGTAGGAAAGATCATGTGAAACAGATAAGGAGATGTATCACATAGAGAAGGAGGAGAGGGGGTTGTTGATTGAATAGCTTGATAAGCGGATTTGACCAGACTTAAAGGCATGCATTCTCCGTAACAAAGATAATCACCAGAGTTAGGTACTATCCATGGGTCATATGACTCCAGGGTTTCACGAACAATGGTTGATATCATGTTAATTGAGGCAACAAAAGGAGGGGGGATATCGGTCGGTGGGATTGGAAATATACCCATCAAAGTTGAATCTTTGAAAAAACCCAGGCCAACATTCTCATAACAAGGAGGTCTTTTCGAGATAAAAGGAACTTTGCTAGTACGGGAATCAGAATTAAAGAAGGCTAGTTGGTTGACAGTAATGACCTTTCCTTGGTGCAGGAAACATAACACATGGAAAAGGGTAGACACAACTGCACACATGGAATCAATCCAGCTATGACCAAGTATAAGGTTATAATCAAGAGGTGCATCGAAGACCTCAACCTAGACATTGACCGATTTACCTTCCAACGTAATAACCAACAAAGGAAGAACAATGTAAGGTCTAAAACCTATACCATTGAAGGCCTTGAGAGTATTGTGTGACTCGATAAGGGTAGGAGAGTCAATAGATTTCCAACAAGTAACAAACATAACACAATTTGAGGCTCCTTCATCAATAACAGTTCTACAAATATTCTTGTTTTCAACAACAACTTGGATCTGAAACGCTAATTGCGGAGGAAGCCTTGGAACATAATATTCAAAGTTAAAGATTATTAAATTAGTATCGGTAGGATCAATTCCACCAATAGTCTTTAACAAAACCTTCCGTTGAGTAGGAAAACTTTGAAGGACTTCGAGAGTCGACGTTACAAAGGGTGCTTGCATAAGGTCTTCTACAATATTGTAGTTTTGGGTAGCATGTGTGTGAGGATTAAATGAAGACTTTCGAACAATTCCCTTGGTAGGGGGATGAAGAAGTGTGTCGAAACCCAGTCGTTCTAGATGAAAAGGAACGTTTGGAGGTGAAGTTGGAGGAAGAAGTTGAACCAATGAAAGTGGTATATCATCAACTTTCTTTTTCGATGGAGAATAGTCTTTGGCTCGAGTTGGGATTGCAACTTTGTTATTCTTCGAGTCACTAGTACACATAAGGAAATAAGATGAGGTAGAAGGAGAAGTTTGGTCATGAATGACCAATTGGGACTACTATTGAGAAGGGAAAGGTTGTGACAAAATGATAGGTGTGGGAGGCTTCCTGGTCCCTTGGAGGAACTTAGTAACCTCAACGCGTCTTGTAAAATCTTTTGTGTAATTATCATCACCAAAAATAAGGAAAGGGTAATGAGGTTTACGTTTATATTTCTCATTAGCAGGTTGCATTTTGGATTTTTCAGATTGCTTATTGTTATTTTTTTCCTCCTTATTCTTACCCTTCTCTTTCTTTTTATTTTGATTTTTACCGGTAGGAGTTGATTGAACCGAATTAACTTCAAAAGTTTTACCGACAGAAGGAGTAGGAGTAGGAGCATGTTGTACACTAGAAGTGGTAGACTTGGGATTGGTATGAATGGTGTGTGTGGATGGAGTCTCAGCATGAAAGGTGCCAATCACACCATCAACAACATGAGAATCTACTAGAGGTGTTGGGGTAGGATTTGTGGAAGTACGAGGAGCATCAGGGATCAAGTCATAAAGTGTTCCCATTTGCGAATAAACAAGATCTAGATACTGAGAACGACTAATCGCCTACTCTTCAGTGATGACACCTCCCATGGCCACATCATGAGATATGGGCCCAATGAGTGATTTGGTAAACCACTTAGCCAACATTTGATCAGCAAGGGGAACTTTGATTAGGCGTATTCTTCTCCTCCACTCATGGATGTGATCAGAAATATGAGTGGAAGAAGATTGTTTAAAAGAAATCAAAATTTTGGTTCCTATCTCATATCGAATTGGAAATTGGTAATGTGTTAAGAAGGCCATGGCTAAGGTATTAAATTTGTTAAAGAATCCTCATCGTAACTTAATGTACCATTTTTTTTCCGAACTCGTGAGAGTTCGTTGGAAAAGTCGTAATATTATGGAGTCATCCATCAATGAGTTGGATGAACACCAAAGATGGAAAGTCATAACATGATTTTTGGGTCTTATCCCGATCGACCATCAAAATTAGGAATGGATGGTATGACGGGCCAATAAGGAGAATGTAAAATAGGATCATTCAAAATCCTAGAAAAATCTGGTAAAGCCAAAGTGGATAAAAATGGAAATTGTCTGTTCACTTGAGGAAAATGGTATTTTTGAGGAGGAAGTCATGTAGGTATACTAGTTGGACCATAAGCGGTATGTAAATAGTTAGACAGTCCTGAAGGATTTGGTTGTGGAGGATTTTGAGGAGAATAATCAACTGGGTTGGTTTGATTAAATATGTTCCCTTGGAAAGGAACATTAGATTGAACATTTTGACCCCAAGTAGGATTCATAGAACCCGAATATGATTGAATGATATTAGGGGGTACAAAATAATTAACATGAGGATGTTTCCCCCCAGACTGTTGTGGATTTCCTTGGAAAGGAAGATTCCAAGCTTGAGATTGTAAAAAATGTATATTTTGCCCATAAAATGGGTTATGGACTCCAACTTGAGGTTGCCCCCGAAGTTGAGTTTGTCCCCCAATATGAGGTTGCCCCCAAAATTGAGGTTGTCCCCCAACTTGAGGTTGACCTCCAACAAGAATTTGAAATCTAGAAGTAACAGAATGACTGATGCCTCCAACTGGATTGGAGCCACTAGGGCTGGGATGATTAGATCCTCCTAACATAGGTGGAGGAGGAATGTAAGCCCCCCTAGAGAGAACCTAGGAAGGTGTAGGAACAAACTGACTAGTGACATTATACCCAAGAGGAACAAAAAGTCTAGACCCTCCAAATGGATTCTAGGTAGGGATAGCAATAGAAGTATTCAAAGCATTATACCCAGGGGGGAGTGACAGATTTGTTCTGAGTAGAAGTGGTGTTCCAATAGGATCTTGAGTGATAACCACATTTCCGGTAGAAACAGTCATAGTTTGTGGGACCATAGCAGAATGAGTCCTCTGGAGAGGAAGAATTGAGTGAGAACCAACCAATAATTGGTTTGAAACTGTGGTGACACTACTGGTCATGCCAGTAAAATGGTCTAAAGGTACCGTATAGGTAACAAATGTCTCATGAATTTTCGATTCCATAGGTTGATTAAGACTCCCTCCTAGGTTTCCATAAATATCATGTACTGTAGAAGGGGAAGAACTAGGATTAAAAATTCCAGCAGTGTGAGATGGGGTTCTAAATGATTCACTTGGGAAAATTGGATCATCTACTCTAGATCCTGTGTTAGGTCTAGTAGTTACTTCATTATTATCAACAATAACAATTTCTCCCAATGAGTTCATCCAGATAAAATGTGTGTCTTGTCAAATACTCAATAACGGATTTGGGGGAATTTGGAAATCCTCTAAAGAATCCGAAACAATTCGGAATCCCTCTAAAGAGTGTGCAATTTCAACCTGTGAGGCTACTTCGTTATTGACTTCTCCCTCAGGAGAGCCTTCTGGTGAGTTAGGAAGAAAAGGAAGGTAACCTTACAGATATTTCGGGGTTATTCCCTGTATCCTATGTGAACGATGAAGGCCGATGTTGGATGAACCAAATAAAAAATGAAAAAAAATCTATGGCCAACTAGAGAAACAAACAACACTCACTAATAAAATATATAAATCAAACCAAGCAAACAAACCTTGTTATCTCGAAGTCACTAGTTGGTGATGAAATCCAATGTTGTGAAATCAAGACAATAAGGGGATGGGATAAAGTGGGTGGAAAATTTACATTGACGACCTGTTTAACGAACTTACACCTTGGTGCAATCTCCCACAAATAATTGTGGGTATACCCTCGAAAGAGCTCGAGTGAGTTTGGCTAATGTCGACTCCAGGTATTGTGAAGACTTTCCCCTTCACACTCACCTCGTGTAAAGACCCTAAAGAGATAGGCTAGTAAGGTTACGAACTACAACAATGATGCATGGGGAAACAATCAACAGTCTGATCCACACACAAAGGAAGGGTATCTAGCTCGAAATAAATTTGAAGAGCTCCCACACATAATCGTGGGTATACTCTCAAGTGACCCCCAATAATACATGCAATATCTACACTAAGACAAACAAAGTAGGGTGAGTAACTCTTTCAGTCCTAATGCGACCTCATGATTGACCCTTGTGTTAGAAGGACTTCCTAGGACAAAATGTAGCAATTGGATTTGAACTCTCCCTATCAAAATATACTATTGTTTGTTTTGATTCTTTGGAGAGTGTGCCTTACAACCTATTCCAAAGCGCTATCCTAGCTAATGTTAGTGAAAAGAATTCCTAGAAAATAAAAGTTGCTACTAAATTTTAAAATTACGCTGTGTTTTAGAGGTTGTTGTTTACTCAAACGATAGATGAAAATGAAACCGATGATGTTGTGACGTTGACCCAATAAAATGCAAGAAGAGATGAATGTGCAATCTTTCAATTCAATGAACTCTAATTATAGTAGGGAGAAGGCATATGTTTGAAGTACAAAGAGCTATGAATTTCAATTTCTTAATTTTGAATGAACATAATCCCAAATAATCATGAACTACAAAATTTTCCAGCTCTTCTCTTTAACAAATATTTTGAATGCAAGAATTTTCTTGTAAGAAATTACTACAAAGAAGAAGTGATTTCAGTCTCTTTTTCAAATCAAAATAGAGATATAAGAAGGAAAAAGAAAGTGTAATGCAAGAAAATCAAGACATTCTCAAAACGATTCCCAATTCAAACTCATGATATAAACAAAAATGAAAAAGATAAGAAATCCTTTTGTATGGGACGATACTGCAAACAAAGCTTTTGAGGAATTTTTTTTATCAGATTAATCAGTAAATGTGGACATAAAAACATCTCCCTAGATCCACCTGGAACTAGAACAAAACATAAAGTAATATAAGACTTTCCCTAGGCCCTCCGACTATTGAGTTTACTAGTTAACAAGAGATAGACAACATATTGTTTAAATGTCTCTTCCTCTTGCCATTTCCATCCTAGCTCCCTTCCAATGCTCCAATGAAATTGAACCTGCAAGGGAACACAAGCCAACCAAAGTTAAAGCAATACAATATACTCAACAAGAACCTATGTATGTGATCAAGGAATCATACAATAAAACAAGACTAGTTTTATGGGAAAGAAACATATTGTTGCATCATATTAAAATGAAAGTGGAGATTACAACCAAATCCTTGATGTCACAAGGTCCCCTTTCGATGGCCCTTTGATCCAACATAGAAACCTTTGCTCCAACCTTGAATGAAGAAGATCCATAATAACTTGATGAATTGAAATGAAGCTCTCAAGCATGAGTTGAAGTAGAATTCTCCATCCAATTCTTAACCTATTCAACCTTATCCTTTTTCATGAGAGATCCCTCTTTATATAGTGTGAAAGAGAGACGGGTGAGGATATTAGGATGATCCCACAAAATCATAGAGGCGAGTAAGATCCAAACTGTTCGGAGGCCACCTCATCTTCTAGAAGATCCCCTTCTAGAACTTTCGTGAAGTTTGACTTTTCCTTAGCTTTTGGCATCATCACACCCTAGGTGTAGTGCAGTCTGCAGAGATGTTTCAGTCCATCTCTAGAGCATGGGGCGAAGATTAGGCATCGTCGCACCCCATGCATTTTGCAGGGTGAGACGACCTTCCTTAATAAAGTTTTTGAGAAGAAAAAGCCAATCACTTTCCTCATGGATAAAGACTCTTTTTACCTTTTCATGAGAACATGAACACATGTTATTAGTGAATCACTAGGGTGACCAAAATAATGTGTAACTAAATTCCCCCCAAAGCATGAATATGGAACTCTTGACAACTGAAATACTTTATAGAATGTGTGTGTCAGAAACAAGGAGCGCATCAATCAGGAACCTACAAACAGTCAAGAATCAACTTAATAATATACCATTTTTCAAGGTAGGCATTCCCATACTTAGATTACAAAATTTCAAGTGAGTCATGGCCACTAAATATACACTATGGATCCATGCCATTGTGAATCGACATAGCCACTAGGAATACACTGTGGATCTATGCTCTAAAATGACTCAAATTTAGAGATAGCCATGAGACATACAATGTGGATCTATGTGTCAATACAAATCATGAATACTCCATCGCAACATGGATCAGAATGACGTGATCTAGGGTCTTCATTTCCATTGTCTTTAAGTACGAATCTAGCCATGTGATTATAGGTGTTGAAGTCGAACATGGTAGAAACCACTTGATTACCGGTCATTAATGAAAACCATTAACAACTGCGAGGGAAATCACCATTGATGTTAATGACTCCCAAGGCACCCCAGTACAATTCAATGAATGTGAATAAATGAGTTGAATTTGAACACTTGATGGAATATTTCAATCAGGGGTCAATGATGTGAACCCACTGTTGAAAGCGAAGAAACCTTCCTTTGAGGCATATAGGCTCTAATATATCGAATGATTTCTAAGTCTTGTTCCTGGATAATGTGCTGAAGTTGAAAGAAAAAGACTCATCATGGGAGGGCCTTGATGTATCCCCCATCAATGACACAAAATATGTAACAGATTTTAGGTATATCAGATTATGAAGCGATTCGAAACTAACACAGGGAAGGTCATCATGGTAGAAGATTTATAACTACAGATGGCCGACTCAATAGAAGAATTTTTTAGGTTGGACTTATCTTGAACATATGAATGACACGACAATGGTATTGGCATCATTGACTCAAGGAGGACCCAACTTATGGACATGAAGATGGTCAAATGAGAGACAAATGGATTTCCCAACCAGGATACAATGATGAAGGGGGGTGTCATGTTCAATAGTGACTATTAATTCCACTAACACAAATACAAAGACACATTCCTTTCTGAATTCCCCCCCCCCCGACCATTTATGGTGAGTACCTCTTAAGTTTTACGCAAGCTTGAGAAGGATAACATATGCTTGTTGATGTAATCTCATCCTTTGGGTGAGTCCCTTAGAGTATGTTTAACGAACCCTAAGAAGGACTGATTTGATCCCATATGGGCCTTTCGATGTTTTTTTAATGAGTCGAAAGTGAGAAAACTCAAGGGTTTTTCAATTTTAGAGAGTCTGAAAAACACTTAAAGAGAACTCCATCAATTCCTTTTTCGTAAATTAATCTAATGAGACCGAAAAAGTGATAATCTACTGCTCATCATATGTTTCTTCAAATACTTTTACGAGCGTGAAAAAAACAAGGTCGCTCGACAATATTTTCATTTTTACGAAACGAGAAAAGAGCTTAAAGGCTACTCCATAGGTTTCATTTTCCGTTTCACCATTACGAGTTCAAAAAAATAATAAAAGACTACTTGATTACATTCTCATGGTTTCACGAGCATGAGAAAGAATTAATACTTGCTCATATTTTTTCCTGAAAAACTCTAAAAGGATATTTACATGTGACTAATATGTAAAAACAAACCAAAAAGGTGGACCCTTGTTCCAACGTTTCACCTTTAGATTTTTCATCTGCAATAATCAACCACTTGTAAAGTTGTTAGAACTTTAGGGTTTGGATGAAGCATAAAAAACAATATAATATTCAAATGAATAGTAATAAAAATCAATAAAATGGGTAAAAAACCATATTTCACTATTTCATTTGTAACTTCACCCAAACATTGCTCCAAACCCTCTTTTTACCTCGATTTTCAACTGCAAATTGTGGAGTGCACGATTGATCATTTCGCAAATAGTCTCCACAGAAAAGGTAATCTTCATCTCCTTCATCTTTTCATGGATTAAAATTTGATTTTTATTCGTTAAAAAAGTGCTTTTGGGTTGATTTTTTGAGGCTACCCATGCGTTGAGGTCATTGCAGGTTCCCTATATCATGACTTGCAATGATCTAGGGTTGTCGTAGTTGGCCCTAAAGCTAGGGTGTGATGAATCTGCACTGTGCAAAGTTGGATTGGACCTCTCCCTATCACAAGATACTATGGTGTGTTTTGATTATTTGGAGAGTGTGCCTTACAACCCATTCAAAAGAACTATCCTAGCTAATGTTGGTGAAAAGAATTCCTAGAAAATAAAAGTTGCTACTAAATTTTAAAATTATGTTTTTTTTTAGAGGCCGTTGTTTACTCAAAAGGGAGATGAAAATGAAACTGATGATGTTGTGACCTTGACCCAATAAAATGAAAGAAGAGATGAATGTGAAATCTTTCAATTCAATGAACTCTAAATACAGTATGGAGAAGGCATTCTTTTGATGTACAAAAAGCTATGAATTGCAATTTCTTAATTTCGAATGAACACAATCCCAAGTAATCATGAACTACAAAATTTTACAACTCTTCTCTTTAACAAATATTTTGAATGTAAGAATTTTCTTGTAAGCAATTACTACAAAGAAGAAGTGATTTCAGTCCTCTCTTTTTCAAATCAAATCAAAGATATAACAAGGAAAAAGAAAGTATAATGCAAGAAAATCAAGACATTCACAACACGATTCCCAAATCAAACTCATGATATAGACAAAAATGAAAATGATAAGAAAGAATTTTGTATGGGACGATACTGCAAACAAATATTTTGAGGAAATTTTGTTATCAGATTAATCGGTAAATGTAGACATAAACATATCTCCCTAAATCCACCTGGAACTAGAAAAAAATAGAACATAATATAAGACTTTCCCTAGGGCCTCCAGCTATTGAGTTTACTAGTTAACAAGAGATAGACAACATACCATTTAAATGTTGCTTCCTTTTTCCATTTCCATCCTAGCTCCATTCCAATGCTCCAATGAAATTGAACCTGCAAGGGAACACAAGCCAACCAAAGTAAAAGCAATACAATATACTCAACAAGAACCTATGTATGTGATCAAGGAATCATACAATAAAACAAGACTCGTTTTATGGGAAAGAAACATATTTCTATATCATATTAAAATGAAAGTGGATATTACAACCAAAGCCTTGATTTCGCAAGGTCCCCTTTCGATGGCCCTTTTCTCCAACACACACACCTTGGTCCAAACTTGAATGAAGAATATCCACAGTAACTTGATGAACTTAAATGAAGCTCTCAAGCATGAGTTGAAGTAGAATTCTCCATCCAATTCTTAGCCTATTCAACCTTTGCCTTTTCCATGAGAGATCCCTATTTATATAGTGTGAAAGAGAGATGGGTGAGGAGATTAGGATTATCCCACCAAATCAGATAAGCGAGTAAGATACAAACCATTCGAAGGCCACCTTATCTTCTAGAATATCCCCTTCTAGAACTTTCATGGATTTTGAATTTTACTTATCTTTTGGCATCGTCACACCCTAGGTGTAGTGCAGCCTGTGGAGATGTCGCAATCTAGCTCTAGAGAATGGGGCAACGATCATGCATCATCACACCCCATGCATTTTGCAGGGTGAGACAACCTTCCTTAATAGGGTTTTTGAGAAGAGAAAGCCAATCACTTTCCTCATGGAGAAATACTCTTTTTACCTTTTCATGGGAACATTAACACATGTTATCAGTGGATCACTAGGGTGACCAAAATAATGTGTAACACCTTGGCACTCATTGACATCAATGGTGATATTGCCTCACATTGGTAAACGACATCCATCAATGGCCGGTAATACACTGACTTATTTTCATGCTTGACATCGACACATTTATTCGCGTGATTAGAATTGTACCATCATGTTTTGTAGCAGGTGAAGACAATATATTTTCCATGACTCCATAATCAGTTGCAATAGTATTTTTCCAGCCATATGAGAGTACCATAGTTCCACTTTCAGTCTTGGTCTTTTGATTCATACAACCAATCAACAGTTAGAATTCCTTCTCTTCACATCCCATGATCCAGTCGTAGCAACATCAACAGTCACATTTTTCCTAATCTAGAGGAAGCTACATCCCTCTTGCATGGTTCATCTACTTTTTGGGTAAGTGGAGGTATGTTGTTTTCTACTCTTTAATCATGCAATTCCTTACATGATAGAGTGAATGGATTTGGAAAATTCCCTCACCATGTTCCATTTCCTTTCTCCTTTTCGTACACATGACACATCTTTAGTTGGGGGGGGGGCGGATATTCATTACCATTTGATTCTATTTTGCACATGCCATCTCACTTATGATTGATCAACATGTCTCTTCCAAACTACACCTTGTTGCACCTTGATTCTAGATACTTCTATATTTTGGTATGATTCATAACATGAAGAAAAGGCTTTATAATATACATTGATGGTTCATCATTTCCCATGCATGTATGGATTCAAATCTTATGTATTGCAGAAAAAACACAAGTAATGTTGTTAACACAAGAACCATCATTTTTTATATTCATGGTTGTCACACAAGAACCAACCATAAGAAAAACGTTTCCACTCATGCATTTCATCTCATGGAATGATTTCATTCAAAAATCCAAAAGTCCCAAAGAATAACCATGCAAGGTTGCATGAGGATATGCAACCAGATCAGTTGGGGGCGGGGGGGGGGGATTTTCTTCCTCTTTATTGTTAAAAATATATAATCATTCAAATCCAAAATTGAGAAGAAACGTTTTTATGCAAGGTTGGATGAGGACATGCAACAAGTTCAGTTGGGGGGTATGTTGAGTCTCATAATTGTCACATTTACATCCTATTTTCCTTTCACCATTCTTCACATTTATCCATATTCTACCACTCCATAAAACATTCATTAATGCCATTTTCATAATCAAATATGGTTTAGCCTTATTATTTTCCAAATCATTTATTTTAGTGTTAAAAGAGAAATTGTGATTAAATATTAGAAATCAATATATTTTTCATATATATCTCAAAGATTTGTGTGAGCTTTGTAATGTAGGGATATTTGAATATTTCAACCAAGGAGTATTCAAAAGCTTCCCAAATGTTTTCTCCATATTTTTAACATTTGAAAGAGATAATTCAAGCTAATTTCAAGGAGGAATATCATGAGAAATATTGTGAGAGAAAAGGGGGATAAGTATTTTGCAATTATAGAAAATTGGTTGAGAGAAAAGTGGAAAGGATTTGAAGGGATAAGTGTTTTGTAATTATAGAAAATTGGTTGAGACAAAAGTGGAGAGATACATATTTTGTAATTATAGAAAATTGGTTGAGAGAAAAGTGGAATTGTAATTAAGAGTTGCTTATCTTCTTTCCAAATCACTCATGTATAAATAAGAGGTATCTCTCCTCATTTTGGGAGAAGAGGATGAGAGGAAGAGAGAAAGTGAAGAAGAACATAGTTAGTATTTTCTCTTGAGATAATGAGTTAGTCATGGATTTCATCATGTTGTAATAGAGTTGATGTTTTAGATCGATTTATCCATAATATATTTGTTATTTTGAGTTGTTAATATAGATTTTATGTGAGCTCACATATGTTTGTCATTTGTTATTTATGTTATAGATGATCTTTCCTTTGTCTAATATCATGCTTTCTCAACCAAGTTTAATTTATGCAATTTCATTCTTTCGTTTATGTCATGCAATTAAATTCCATGCTTCCTCAATCAAGTTTAATTTATGCAATTTCATGCTTTTGTTTATGTCATGCAATTCGATTTCATGCTTTCTCAATCAGGTGTAATTTATGCAATTTCATGATTTCGTTTATTTTATTCAATTCAATTTCAGTCGTGTGTTTATTTTTCATTAGATTAGGTTAGATTTATTTCATCCTGCATATATTATGTTTGCACCTCATAAGATTATGAACTCCCTGGTTGATAATTTATGTTGAATTCATTAGCATAGAAATCGCTCGACAGTTGGAACAACTTCATTTGGAATGGACCTGTGAGAAATTCTACATGACCCATGGTGGGACACCTGTGTGAATAGACAATCTCAACAGGAGGATGTAGATGCGGGAAAGGATGTACAGAACACTCGGTAGGCTCCAGGACTAGGTATGAAAATTAATTGAATAAAATTTGATAACTTGAGCATTCAGGCGATGGTGAGTTTATAGGAAACAATATGGAGTAATGAGAAGGAAGTATTAAACACTCATTAAGGCGGAAAAAGAAGAAGTAATGAAACATTAATGATATATATGACCAATGAACATGGAAAGATCTAATATGTGATTTGGGTAATAATGAGCACAAGTACCAATACAAATTTGGTAGGACTTGACATCTGAAACATTTAATGAAAACATTGGTGGTTAACCAAGAAATTACTGACAACCTTTTGTACTTAAATGGATTTGACAAGCGTGACCAAAAATGGAATGGAAATGTACGAACTATATTTAACAAACATAATGACAACATTGTGATGGATACTTAGACCTTAGAAACTACTAAATGCATAAAAGAGTTGACACAGATCCCTCCCCAACCAAAATGGTGTGATCTATGCTAGAAAACTGGCATTGGCAACTAGACTCTAGGACAAGTGGTAGTTGGACATGTCATTGTTTATTGGACGAGAAAGGAAAAAAACAAAACAATAATGAAACCTACCTACTTTATTCATTCCCTATTATAGGAGTGTTGTGGAACCTATTTCAATGAGATTAAATTTAGGGCTTCAGGCATGTTCCATTCACCCATCCCAGTCAAAGTATACCATTTAGATGGACCAATCTGAAAACTCTTGATTGCTAAATTTCCACAACTATGAATGGTCCAAGCCAATGCATTTGTAACTTCCTTGGATGTTTTTGATACTTAGTGTTGTATAAAAGAACTCATTCACCTTGCGCAAACATATTAGCCTTAATATGTCTATCATGCAACCTTTATGTCGAGCCTTCTCCACAATCTGATGAAAATATGCTAAAAATATTACTTCATCCAATTCCAATAGCTCTGTGACCCATTTTGCAACTGATTCATATTAGTCACATGTACAATATATAAAATTGGGGTGATAAAATTGGCTAGGACGAGTGCTTCTCTACCATAGACCAATTGGAAAGGAGTATACTTATGCACCATATTTGTAATATTATTGTAATCCCATAATATTATCATAATTATTTCATCCATGTTATCCCCATTTTGTGGATAAGTAAGGAGATTATGCCTTGAGGCCCTCAAGATGTAGATATGGAGGGACAAGAGACTATATGACTAGAAATATCCTTTTGCATAGATGGAGACCACTCTCACCACCACATAGGTCATATATTTTAATATGGAATCCACCACACCAGCTGGCTTTCAGAAGGCAGTGGGCCTTGCTCCATGAGGTACAAGTCAGTTAGTATGGTGAGTATCATTTCAATATTTGAGGCATTTGAGTATGTTGTATGTTAGACTTCTTTATATTTCATGATATATGCTTTGACATTATGCCTTTTTCCCTGCTTCACCTTGGTGGTTGACATTGTGCCCTAATAAGTAGTCTTCCTTGGCGATGTGTTTAATACTAGGAACTCCCTTGAAAATCCATCATACTGTTCCCAACAATACCTACCAATTTCCATCACGTTATCACTCATTTCCTTATCTCTTGGGATTTTAGGGTGTATTGACCGAAGAAGGGGTTGTTACTCATTCTATAGTAAGAACGAGTTGAATTCCCAGAGGGATTTTTTTTGGGTAAAAGATAAAATCCTATGTATAAACCTTCTAGATTCTTCTCCCATGGATCACCCAAGAAAGAAATGAAATGCTTATCTTTGAGAAAAGGGGGACCCACAAGAAATATGATTATGAATGATTAAAAAGGTTAGTTGGAGGATAGGAGATCTCATAATGAGATGACCTATCATGTCCATGGATATCTAGTGGTATGACATTACCATCATATAGTCACCAAACCATGGTAATGGCTCTTAGTTGCACAACTGAGAGAAAGGGGGTCTCATCATGAGCCAAACTTCTCAATTCTACTAGGTATTTTTGGGTGACATTATCATTATCCGAACACCACGCCAGGGTAGTGGAATTCAAACTATCCTTAAATTTAGAAATAAACAAAGAATGGTAAAATCATGGGCTTGGAAAAAGTGCATTGCAAATGAAGGTACCACACACCCTCTACATAGGTACCCATGAATGAGACACTATAACCCCTTGTATGTCATGAACCCCATGCCCATTGAGTCTTGACCCTAAATACTTCACCCAATTTACATGGTTTAGAGAGGGATATCTTGGAAACACTCCTTGACCTAGCTAAAGATCTACCCAATAGGACACCTCGTCAACCCTCCCATATTCAAAATTGATAAGTCACATAATGTCTTTGAGAACTTAATTGTTTGACATGGTAAACTATAATGCACATGCTTAGGTGGATCATTTATTGATTGGATTCACTTATCATGATGTTATGACTTGAGATCCTTGGAGGAAGTGCTTATTTGTCTTTGCAGGACCTAGTTGGTGGACAATTTTGGAAGAATAATCCTAGATTGGGATTCCATGGGGCTTGAAGCCCATAGGTGGATGCCATAGACATGCATGCCGGATTAAAGAGATGAAACCTCATAGGCCTAGAATATGACTTGGACGACATAACCTATCCCCCACATGCCAAACTTTCTTCGTAGGAGAGGAAAAATGTCACCTTTAGAGGCATGATGTCACCCAGGGAGTTAGGGTTTGGTGGTGAGGTTGACATGCATTGGAACATGAATGTTTTGAGGGGTTTGAGACTTTGACCATGAAGGAAGTGACCTGAATTCTTTACATGTATATTTGGGAAGCCTTTCTACACTCCTCCATCGCCAACGACCTTCTCCTAGTGCCAAAACATCCCCTAAAAGGGTGATGTCTTTATAAACTAGGGTTTTCTTACGTGTAAATAAAACTTTTAAGTGAATTATTTAATATTAATTTGTAAAAAGGGGAAAGATTAGGGTTTTTGACCCATAGTCTTGTGTTTTACCCTTAATTATGTGGACAAACTATCTTAGTGACATTTTGTATAAATAAGACATCACAAGATCTCATTTTAACATAACTCTCCCTCTTGTGAGAAGTATTGGACTAAAATTTGTGGTTTCTCTTTGGTTGTGGAGTTGATGATGATGATGATGTGCTAGCCTTTGGAGGTCCTTATTTGTTATTGTGGAGGTTTATTTTGTCATGTTAAAGGATTTTCTTGGATTGGTATGGTATCTACTTTGTTATTATCATTTGTAATTCAAGTTAAGGTTGTTTTGGCCAAGGAAATATAGGGAGTATAAGGATATACACCCCTATCCGAGTTTCCACCATAATTATCAAGATTTTAAAGTTATTTGCAAGGGTGTTTTTGAGGAAGTAAGAGGATTTACACCCCTCACCTTCAAACACTAGCTAGGTTACTTACCTTGGGAATTAAGAGGATTTAAACCCCCAAGGGTTTAGTAATCCTAGATCATTATTTTTTACCCCATTAACCCATAAATAAAGGCACTAATATTACATTGGAGCGAAAACATATTGCATTGGAGAGAAAACACATTGCATTGGGAAACACAATTTCTTGTCATATTTACTTTTTGCAACTTGGATTGTGTTGCTTGTGCCTTGAGCACCTCATAGCCGCTAGGGCATCCCCATCAAAGGGATAGTTCTTGATGTTGTTACAAATTTGAATCTTTATCCATTAGGGTTGTAGAAACCCTCATCTAATTGCTTAAATAGCTCTCTAATCAACTGCTAGAATTTTCCCAAATTTTTCACACTTATCTTACTTGGTCTAGCTCACTTTTTAGAAATGTTTGGAAGGGTTTTAGTGGATGATCTTATTTTTGTAATAAGTTGATTATTAAAGAAATACGGTTGATATAATTTGATATAGAAAATGTTTACAACGACCTTGTCTTCCCATGCTAGCATCTTGGTCTTTTATCTTTAGTTTTTCTAGTATTTAGCTAGGCTTTCTCTTGTATATTTCACTTGATTTCTAGCATTTATCTTGCAGCTTATGATGCCATTTTATTGTTGATATAGGTTCTTACTAACCTATGCTATTAGGTATTGGTTGTGGAGCCTAATTATCTTCCTTGTTTAAAGGTATTTGTTTCCAACTGTGTCTATACCCCATGAAGACTTTACATTCTAGAATAATGTGCACTCTTCCATGTAGGGGAGTGCAGGGGGGTTATCCCCCCTGCGGGGGTTTGGGGGAAAAGCCCATGAATGAAAAATTACCTTGTAAATGTATATTGTAATTTCATAGTAAATATGGACCATTCATTATAAGGTCGTAGATATGACGCTAGAATTTATGTTAGGTTTATTTCCCTATAAGGAAACCCTCTTTTTATGAGGGAAATGTATTGAGGCTATGTATCATGGATAATATTATATTCTAAGAGAGGATACTGTGAGAGAAATAAGAAGAAGTTA
>ML827361.1:88944-118855 GCA_009831015.1 Picea engelmannii | reverse complement strand
CTAAAGAGGGCACTCCATAGGAGAAAAACCCTCATACAAGATTATGTGCTAACATTAGGCTCCATGGGGGATGGATTGCTCCCTGTGAGACACCAACAACTATTTTGCAGATTCAATGCATTATTGTTGGGCTATGGAGCTATTATTAAAAATGAAATATAAAAGAAAAACAATATTTTCAAACACAAAGGAGCCATGTGTGGCTCAAAAGAAACATTTCTTCATAAAATTCCCATTCATAGGTCTAATAAAAACTTCTTCTCCCTCCAAATCCTACATCTTGTAGGTGTTATTCAAAAACACTTCAGATATTTTGAAGGGCCCAATCTAGAGGGCTTCAAACTTGTTGTGTTTGCCTCTATCCTGCCTGGGTGCATCCCACGTAAAAAATAGATATCCCAGCTTGAATTCCTCTTTTCTGACCTTCTTGTCAAAGGCCTGCTTGATCTTCTATTGATGAATGTGATCTCTATCCATTACTTGCTCTCTAGTCTGTTGCACTTCCACCAGTTGATGAATTCTTCTGACCATATGATATAGTTCTGCTTCATAATCTTGAAATAATTTAGCTGTAGGTAGAGCCAACTAAGTGGGAAATATAGCTTCCACCCCATAAACAAGCTAAAAATGAGAGGTGCCCAGGGATCTCTTGGCTATCACTCGATCAGCCCACAGAGCGAACTTGAGTTTTGAATCCTAGGCCTTCTTATTTTCTTCCAATAATCTTTTAATGAGCTTGATTAGACTTTTATTGAAATACTTTGTCATTCCATTTCCTTGAGGATAATAGGGAGTGGAATGAATCAGTGAAATCTCAAACTGCTCACAGAACCTCACCATAGGCTCAGACCTGAACGATGCAACATTATCAGTGACAATTTTGCTGGGGCATCCAAACCTTTCTATGATATCCTCCAGGAAGTTGATGATCACTTTGTGTGAAGAAATCATGGTGGGGATAGATTCTATCCACTTGGTAAAATATTCAGTTGCAGTTAGGAATCATCTATGTTGGCTGCTTGAGGGAGGATGAATTTATCCAATGAAGTCCAACCCCATTGTTGAAAGGGCGATGAAGCTACTACAAGATTTAGTGGCAGATATTTGAGTTTCTTATTTCTTGAGAACCTTTGGAATTTGATGCAGGCTCTGACCTCTCTACAGACATCAGTGAATAAGGTGGGCTAGTAGTACCCATCCCTGAGAATTTTGTGGGTTGTGGTCTTCCAAAAATTGTGTCCCCCACAAAGGTTGCTATGGAAATAAAAAATAACTCTTTGGGCCTCCTATGGGTTTAGACATCTCAAAAGCACTCCCAGAGGGTCTGTCCAATATAAAACCTGGTCAATAAGGAAATATTTGACTACTTTGAGCTTTAAATCTCTTTCCTTACTCTTCCCCATTTCATCAGGGGGATTTAATTCTAGCAAAAAATATATGATATCTCTATACCAGGTGCACTCTGCTAGTGGAGGACTGTCTTGAGGATTTCCATCAAGCAATTCATCCTGTCGATTTCCTGAGAAACCATCGATGAAGTTAAACCATAAGGCTTTGCAATTTGATTAAGCTAGCACCTTTTATAAGCCATGCCCTTTAATCAACTTGGTGGGATTAATCTCCAGGTCAAACTCAAGGATCTTGGAAATCCACTTTCTTCTTTTCCCGTCTTTGTCCAGGCTGAATGAGAATGTCCTTCACAGAAGTTGAAGGAACATATGCAATGATTTTTGAATGTAGAAAGTAGACTCTGAATGATTAAGGGCCCTGACCAAGGCATATGCTTGCTTCTCCATGATGTCATATTTGACCTCTGCATCTCTTAATTCCCTACTAAAAAATGAAATGGGTTGCTCCAACCCTTCAACATTCTTATGTAATAAAACAATTGCTACTGTATCAAATGAAGCAAAGGAGAAAATCAGAAAGTCCTTGGATTAATCATGACTGATCAACACAGGTGCCTCAGTCAATGCTTGTTTGATTTGGTTAAAATATTCTTTGGGCTCAACAGTCCATTTTACTTCATTTTCCTTCCTAATCATGGCAGTGATATGATTTACTAATTCGACAAAGTTTGAAATGAACCTTCTCAGAAAATTAATTTTTCCCAGGAAAGACTAGACCTCTTTCTTGGATCTAGGAAGTGACATGGTCTGAATTGCCTCCACCCTGCTGGGATCAATTCTCACTCCCTCTGTTGATACTATATGGCCTAACAACTTCCCCTCCTCCATAGAAAACAAATATTTCTTGGGGTTTAAGGAAAGGCCAAACCTTTTGCATTTCAAGAAAACCTTCCTCAAGTGACAACAATGCTCTTTATCAGATCTGGAGAAGACAGTGATGTCATCCATATAGATCACCACAAATTGATCTTTCTCCCCAATGAAATCTATGTCCATGGCTCACTGAAATGTTTCTCCTGCATTCATTAATCCAAAAGGAATTTTGGCATACATGAATGTGCTCCAAGGAGTGGTGAAGGTTGTTTTTTCTCTATCCTCAGGCAGGACTGATATCTGATTGTAGCTAGAAAAACCATCAATCATGGATATCCTGGATTCACTAGTTACTCTCTGCAATATGTGTTCCATCTTAGGTAAGGGGTAATTTTCCTTTCTGGATCTTATGTTCAGGTTCCTAAAATCAATACAAAGTTTGATTTCTCCACTCTTCTTTCTTACTAGCACCAAATTATCCACCCACTCAGAATATCTCAAAGGGACTATGATTTGAGTGTCCAACAACTTCTTTATTTCTTTCTCCATGACAGGAACCAACATCGAATTAATTTGTCTTAGCTTCTTTCAGAATGGCTTAGCCTCTTCTTTTAGTGGGATCTTATGTTGAATGACAGTTGTGTCATATGTCTTGAGGTCTTCATAGGTCCAGGCGAACACACCAACAAATTCTTTTAATAACTCATCATATTCAACTCTCTTCTCCTTTGACAGACTTCTTGACAACTTGACGAACTTAGGATCCTCCTTTGTGCCAATATTGCATTCAGTTACATCAACATCCCCATTTGAAACCTCACCCTTCACTGCCACATCATTCCCATCAAACAATATTTCTAGAGGGCTCTAGTCCCTTTGGAGTGTGATTGCTAGGCAACTGAACAATATGGTGATTAGAAATTTTATTTAAAAATACCTCAGGGTGAGGGTTACCTTCAGGATCAGGATCCTGATCAATGTGCAATGCAGAGAACTCATCAACGGACTCAAGAAATTTTATAATTTCAAGATCATCCTCGAACACCTTCTAATGCCTGATATTGTCCAACACAGATGGCCTATATCTTATCTCAACATCATATTTGATCCTAGGTGGTAGAGGTATCCTAAACTGGCTAGCTGCGATAGCTAGGGAATCAACCAAAGTATTTTCTTCTCTTGGAATAAAAGAAATGTTGAAAGTTGAGAATAAATTATCAATTAGGTCCCACATCCCATTTTTGTAATTTATGAGTCGAGAATGTTTAGTCCGATAAGAATTGCTGACTTGTTGGACTATCAAATCATCATCTATGAACACTGCTACCTCTTCATTTCCCATCTCTTTTGAAGCCCTTAAACCTAAAACAAGAGCTTCATATTCTGCCACATTATTGGTGGTTTCAAACTCTAGCTTGTATGACAGGGATATGGTTTCCTGACAAGGTGATACAAAAACCACTCCTGCAGCAGCACCTTCACTAGAAGAGGCTTCATCGAAGAACATATTCCACACAGAGGTAGTTGAAGGAGGTATTTTATGATCAGACAAGGGTTGCTTTCTGATTTCAAGAGGGACTTCATGAACATCAGTGAGATGTAACAAACTAGACCCCAAATCCATGTCAAGTGCATATATAGGATGGTTAGTGGGGTCTGCTTCATCACTGACAATGTAGGCCAATTGAGCTTATCTATACAATCTTCTATGTTCTCCTCTAAAGACTGGAATAGTGGCATATGTGAGGTCCATCTATAATATTCGTCCAAGATTTTTAATCCAAGATCTTGAAAATAACATGACAAACTTGGGGGGAACATCAACTACTACAATGTCCATGACCACACTCTTCATGGGTAGCTAAAATAAGGACACCACCAGGTCTTTGATGACTCCAAGACATTGCACCCTCCTTGAATCAAAAGAGTACAAATCATGATAGGCCTTGGTTACTTCCAGTCCCAATTCTTCGAGGACTGTTTTGGGCATGAGGTTATGGGAAGCCCCTGAATCCATTAGGAGGTTATGCAACACCTTATCATGTATGTTCAGGGATGTGTATAAGGGAGGGGATGAATCATCTCTATCTTCTACCATGGGACCTAGGATGACTGTTGTCTTTTCAGCTTGGAGATTTACTAAGTTTTTGGTAAGTTGAGGTGGATCAGAATGCAAAAGTTTAGAGAGGGACCTTTTAAAATATTCATTTTTAACTACTTCCGAGAGGGGTACAAGAATTCTAATTTTTTGAATTTCATGCTCAAAATTAAAGGAGGAAGGAGGCTTAGGAATTTCCCATACCTCAGGGACATGGTCTTTGGTTGTTGGTGAAATATTGTGAGTTTTCTTTTGCTTGGTAGTGAGTGCTACATGCTTAATAGGCATTTCTGCTATGAGAGGTTGATCAAGGATATCAGACTTACCTTCATTCTTCTTTGACCTGAGGCTATATCATTTAGGATTGTTTTCCTTTTCCTTCCCCCCTTACTCATTTCATTGATTTGACAGTTTATGATAGATTCTTCATATGCATATTGATTCAAATGTGGAAAAGGGGAGGTGTCTTCAATACAGTGAATTTCAAGACCAAGCTCATCTATCTCCTCTCCTTCCTCATGAGAAACAAGGTTATTTTGGAGAGGAGTTTGAATTCTCTAATCATCTCTATCTTTGTTCCTCTATTCCCTTGGCATCATCTGAGGAACATTTCTATTCGGTCTCCTGAAGCCTCTGCTATTAGTATTTTGGGAATTTCTATATATGGGATTCCCTTCTAATTCCCACCTTTCCATCTTAGCCAAAAGTGATTTCAGTACCTTAGTTACTTCATCCATCTGAGGGGGGAGGGTGGAGGAATCAGATGTGGAGGCTTCAGATTTTCTCCTGGGTATGTCTATGTCAGTCTTATTCCTAAGTCGGTCAAAAACCAATATATTATACTCAACTTCCATAGCTGAGTCCTGCATGTGAGCTAGGGAAGTGGCTCGTCTTTTCCTCAACAAAAGGAAAAAATCTGGGTCAAAAGCACTAACATAAGTAATTTTGGCTGAATCTTCTGAGGGATTTATCTCAGTAGGGATCTTATGGTACATCTTATTGAACCTTTTGGAGAAGTCAAAGATAGACTCTCCTTCCTTTCTCTTCAAAGACCTGAACTCTGTCATGTAATACATGAAGTCTTTCTTATCTCCCCACTGTCTCAAGAAGGTGTTATCCAAAGCCTCGATCCCATCGATGGATCCAGGAGGTAGGGACCTAAACCACTTCCTAGCCTCACCTTCAAGACTATGAACAAAAATCCTCATCCATACATCTGCATGCATGATGACATGATGATCTGTGAAATTGTAAAAGGCTTCAAGGTGTTCTTCTGCAGTTATATATCCTTCACCTTTAAACTTGGGCAGCTGCTTGAGGTAGCCATTTGCTGGAAGGGCATTGAGTGGTTGAGGAAATACAAGGGGGGCATACCTAGCGGATATTATATCTTCCATCCTGGTCATGGGGAGATTTTCTCCTGCCATAGGAATATTAGGTGGAGGAGAACTAGGAGGAGAAGGAGTTCGAACAGGGGATACTGGAACTGAGCTTCCAGGTGGATAGGGAAACAATGGAGGATTCAGAGAGAAGGCTATGGGGCCTGAGTCAATAGATGCTTCTCTCTATGCAGTAGAAACCATAGTAATAGGAGGAGGGGTGGTGAAGCTCGAAGTGGGGAAATCTCCCGTGGTCCTAGGTCTAGACTAGGCTGCAATGTTGAGGGAGATAGTAGTGACAAGATTTTCTCCTTCTAGTCCCAGACCAGGAGAAGAAAGCTCAGCAGGAACACTCCCAAAGTTTAGAAAATGGGAAACTCTAGTAAAAGGTCTACTAGGAAACTGAGAAGCAGATAATGGAGTTTCTAATAGAGGAAGATGAGAACTGTCAGAAATACCTAGTTCAGTAGTAGAAGCTCCTTCCTTGAGGGATTTTCCCTTTCTGAAAAGATTCTCTGGATCTACTTCAGGTGTAACTAGAGGAAATTGTTGATGAGACCATGTGTGTCTGCCCCTCGAAGCCACAACTGAAATAGCAGGTTCCCCACAATGGAGTCGTCGGGTTCTCAATAGAAATCTTGTAGGGCTCTGATGCCTAATGCACCTTCAGAATCAGAGGCTCAATGTCATTCAATCCCGGGGAAAATCTTCAACTTCATCCCTGACAACGACGCCATAAATGTTAGCGTCAGAAGTCACTCTTGGATTGTAGCAGGAGAAGAGCCTGATGCCCATCAATTTTATGTCACGATTGGTTTATAAAAGGGTGATCGACTGGGAGTAAACTTAATACAATATTGTTTTAACTCAGAATTCTGGACTAAGGCTATGCATGGATAGGTGAGGTCTTAATCTAACTTCAGTCAGTAGGTTCAAGTAGAGGTGAGAGGAAGGAAGACATCTATGAGAAAGTGCAAAGGTCTATTGTGAGCATCAAGCTTTCAACACCCCGAAGAGGAAGAATTTAAACAAAAGAACATTGAAAGAAATGATGACAACGTTACCATAAACATTTATATAACACTGTCACAATGCTTCAAGTGACTCAGTCAATCATAAAATCTTTCAGAACTAGATGAAAACTATATGGAATAAGAAGTTGACTGTCATTAGACAAGAAATTTCACATATAGATACATAACCAGGGAAAACTAGTGCTTCATTAAAACTATACAATAGGGATCTTAGATCTACCAATGATGGATCCAAAAATGGAAAAAAATACATTCATATACTTGGAGCCAAACCTAGCACCAGCCTCGAGTTACTGCATTGAAGGCATTACATCTGCATGTTTACTAGTAGACTATGCATGCACTCTCTAGACCATTGTACACTTTAGTCAGACGCCACTGTGTTCCATAATGGGCTTTCAAGGAGTTGACAAGCTGATAGTACTCTCCTGGAATTTCCATTTATGGTGGAAACGATGTCCACTGACCACCAACCACTTCAATAACTGCTTCCTTGGGATTGGAAATGGCCCCGATCAACTCTGTAGCTTTGGGACGTGGAGGCCTTCTCATGCTGCCACCTAGATATGCTAAATGAATTCATGGTAAGATGTGGAGGCATATGTGAAGACTGGGGCACCTAACGGGAAGTGATGGATGAGCGGTGACCAGGAAGGGGTGATTTGGCATACTAGGTGTGGAAGTGAGATGAGGATAGGCCAATGGATGGATGTGGTAGATCTTGTGTGGGCCACAGAGATACAGTGGTGGGATATGATTTGTCGAGGGAGAACATGTCTCTTATAACGGGACGACATGGTAGGGAGAGGGACATGTGTGGGAAGACAAGAGGGAGAAAAATGGAAAATGATATGCCATGAGGGTGAGTGGAAGGCAATTGTGGCATAACGAGACAAGGGGGAAGAGAGTGATGTGACTGATGGACAGGAGGCCTAGTGGAACATAGGTTGCAAGAGGAGGGGGGGGAAATGCAAGGGGGAGGCACCACTATAGCAAAGGGGTACACATTGGAAAACCACCCATATCGGACCCCCCCTGCCATCATTAATGGTAGAATGGTGGCGGGGGTCTAGAATGGGACCTTAACCGTAGATCTGTGCACAGATTGCCTGACCCTCTAGATTCGTGCACTAGAAAATTGTCATATTGGACCCCCCCACCCATTAAATGTAGAATGATAAGGGGGGTCCAGAATTGAATCTAGACCGAATATTTGGGCACGCATATTCTGACCGCCCAGATCTACGTGCTGCATAATCCAGAGCGCTTATGTGCCCCCAACTTAGGATAAGTGGGTTTTTGACACATTCTTTGCCACTATTTCGCCAAAGAGGGAACTTCATAGGAAAACACCCCTCATACAAGATTATGTGATAAAACCTAGGGAGTGGAAAAGACCACTTGATGTTTAGAAAGGATGGCTTGGAGGTCTTGCGGCACCAGGGGTGTCTCTGTTGCTTGTATGGCATGGAGTTGGGAAATAACACCAGAATGAACTTTTTTAGTAGCTTTTCCATGCGATGGGAACTAATGATCTCAGGTGAACCGACGGTGATGCCTTGGAACTTATATTGGTGGCCCTCCTGGTCAAATTGCATGGTTAATTCCTTAAAATCCATGAGAATGGGATCCAAAGTACTTAGCTAGTTTTCACCCAACACAATGTCACAACTGACCATGTCGATAGAAAACATATGAGATTTCAGGTGGTAGTTGCCAATTTGGAGACCCACATTTTCACAACGCCCTCCACATTTCATGGAGCCACCATTGGAAGTCATGATTTGGAAATTATTGACGGCATGGATGTAGTAATGAGTTTCTTGGGCAATGCGGCAATGAATAAAATTATGGGTGCTTCCACTATCAACTAGAATGATGACCTTCCGATGCTTGATGTAACTGATTAGCTTGAGTGTTTGGGGAGCGGAGAAGCCATTGAGAGCATTGAGGGAAATGACTGGTTCTACTTCGGGAGGGTTTGAGGGAGGGGTTATGTCAGTGGTTTTAGGTGACTCAGACACAAGAGGAGTTTCAACATCCTCTTCTGAAATATCCTCGGAGATGGCCATAAAACTATTTTGTTCCTTACACTTGTGTCCCGAGAAATATTTGTCATCACAATTATAGCAAAGGCCTTTGAGTTGGCGTTTAACTATTTTAGCCCTGGTCAATTTTTGGATCTTTAGTGGAGCAGAGGGAGTAGTGGGATTTACTGGTTTAGGGCGAGGGATAAAGGAGGGTTTTTGGTTTTGAGAAGATACAACCTTTTTTTCTTATTTATCCTTTTTAGTAGCCTCCACCCAACTCTGAGGCCGAGACATGAGGACATGGGCCCGAATCTCATCCTTGAGGCCACTGATAAAACACTCTCGGAAAAAGGCATTAGACATGCCCTTTGTCCAAAAATCTAGATGCTCAAAGGCGGCTATAAAGTCTTCCATTTTTCTTGATTGTTTCAACTTTGTAAAATGGCCCAAATGGTTGGTGTCAGTGTCAAAGCATTCATAAATCTTTTCCACAAAGTGTGTCCAAGCAATATACCCTTGACGAGAAGTTTTTCTCCATTTCCACCATTGCCAATGTTCTTGATCTAGATGGAGAACACCATACCGGAGTTTGGCCAAGTCATCTGTAATTCCGTATAAAGAGAAATAATGTTCCATTTGGGTTATCCAACCAGTGGGATCCGAGCCATCAAATTTGGTCACATCCACCTGTGGAAGGCGTAGGTCATGTTTAAAGTTATGGTGTTGAAAGTTATGGTGTTGAAAATTATGGGAATGAGAGGAATGTTCACCTTCATTATGTTGAGGTGAGTTAGAGGAAGGGTTATCTATAGGGATATGCAGCTTGGTGCAGAGTGTCGAAAAGATAGATTCAAGCTGGCTGGTCAAGTCTTGTTTGATTTCCTCCATTGAGGACTGCAAGGTTGTATTGATGGAGACAACATTGGCACTAGGTTGTTTCACTTATTGTTGGGTCTCGGTGAGACTATATTGCAAGGTATTGAAGTGGGTTTCCAAGTCTTAGCTATCGGTATGGGCCATGAGGACGAGGGAACCGAAAAGGGGTGGGTGGGGTAAAAACATTTGTTGAAAAATGATATGTATGAATGTGATAAGGGAGAAGAAATGAATCCAATGGAATAGGTCTCAAATAATGGTGAAAATATTTCCAGACTTTTTTCTTTTTTTACACCTGCAGAGTTATATTCCGATCTGAAGAATACTGCAGTGATGAAATGCCCAAATGCTTAACTAGGAAGAAATGTGTAATGCTTTGGCAACTTGAACATAGTTGTGCGGCAATAGATCTTGTCTGTTTTAATTTGGTTATGTTTCTGTCCCCAAGGGTTAGGTATTCAAGGGTTCTACAGACAAGGGTTTTCCCTATGTTATAGCTCTTTGATATACGTGCGGGGTCCAACAGTAGTACTCAGCTCAATATCTCAGGGCACTAACTAAGGAGGCTAGACCGTTCCCTTAGCCGTACTGCTCGACTACTGAGGTACGAGAGAGTATCTTCCCAAGTGTTATTCTCGGTGGCACTATAGAAGTCACGCAGTCAATCATTTTATCTAAAGAGGGCTTCAGGTAATTTTGGCTGATTCGTACACAGGTGTTGTCTGATGCGCTACCACTCGAAGGGGTACCAACAGGGGTTACAAGGGTGGCCAAAAAATGTGATCTTAAGTACCACTTGTATTTCTTTCATGTATGAATCCATCAACCACGGGTTTATGCGTGTAACAATAGATCATTGTGGCTTAAAGACGCCGAAATACGTCTCTACCCTGAAAAAGAATTTACCCACAATTTCTACCGAGGAAAGTTCTTTGATACCACTTGTAATATACCAGATATAAAAAGTATGCAAAACATAAATAAAATGATAGAAATGGCAGAATAACAACAATATAACCAGAACAATCACCACAATAACACTAAAATGATATCAGAATAACAACAGAAATAACACTTTGATTCTGAGAGCAATGTTCATAGGCCTCTTCGAGGGGGAAACCTCCAGTCGAGCAGATCTCTATTACAATAATATCCAAGATAGGGTTCGCATACCCTCAACTCCTATTTATACTAAACATGTCTATCAAAAGAAGCATCTAGAGGAAGATCCTTCTAGAAGTGGAATCTTCTATTAGGTCTTCTTACATTCAAATTATTCTATTTAATTACAAGGCCTTATTAATATTTACCTTTATTACATCTGAATATATTGTTCTACCTATGTGCGGGTTAGGATCCTCATAAAATGTGATGATTCTAAGTGGCCCAATGTATGTCAATGAACACAACTATGATGTGCCCCCACAAATTATTGAATATGATCCATCCGAGATACCCTTCATGCATGAATAATCCATAGAAATGTTTCTCCCATAGAAAGATGAATACAAAGGGAAAATTTCAAAATACCATGGGAAGGAGCCATGGTCTATCCATATTATGAAGAGAGAAGGAGAAAAACATGAAGAAATCATCAAAGAAACGGTCCGCACAGAGCCTCTTTCACATCCATGCATTGATAATTCACTTTGCATCAATTTTAATGCAGGAAGTCTTGAGCTCATGTGGGACAAGAGAAAAGGAAATCCCAATTATAACTAGTGAGATAACAACTCATGACTTGGCCCTTACATCATTAACAATACATCTGATAAAGAAAAGTACTATCTAAAAAATTTAGATGGGAGAAAGATGTCATTACTAGTGGATGAATCTCTTCTCGAACCTTATGTTCAGGTCACATGACTTCTTCAGGGCACATGCCCTAGTTAATTAGGTAGGTCATCTTTCTTTCCCCTGCATCTGCATCTCGATTGCTCATATTAGTTTATATGCATTTCATTTTCATTTTTCTCTACTTGCATTTTTTTTAAGTAAGAAGAGAATCCTTGTATTAATTCACTAAAAAGAGGTTACAGTTGTCATTGTTCATGTCTAAGTTTTGTGCTGCCATAGAGCCTTTTAGATAAAAAAAATTATAGTTTTGGTCTGAACTGCCCTGGAAGGAAACCAATTCACCTGAGGTATCCTAAAAAAATTATAACCAAAAACAGACAATGAGAAAATATAGCAATATCCTAGACAGCTGTAATCATGATGATATGTGGAGGCCGCACTGGTCGTGTTCCTGCGGTGCGTCGATTTTTGTCGAATTTCGCTGGATGAATGGAACCTAGGGAGCCAAGGAGATTGATGCAGTGCCTTGTGGTGGCATTGAGCTAAGGAGAAGGGTGAGCATCATCTCGATTTTGTCTCGTCTTTGATCCATAACTTCCAGCCTGAACCGTCATTCTTCCACGTCTCTGCGGAGTTCGAAGACTAGGTCCTACAGGACTTCCCATAATGCCAAAAAGTGAGTGCAGGAGGATGTTGGCAACCAACAATTCATGTCGATTTTATCATTGCAAAATACCATCTTAATGGAATAAATTTTTCTATAGCTTCCCCCTTTCTTTGCAAAGATTTATATCAATTTTGGTTTTGAAAAGATTCGTTTGATTATCTGTGGGTATGAGTTCATTTATTCATTTCTCTTGTTCAATTTCATGACTGTAAGCATGCAATTAGAACAAGCTCTGGTTTGGGTGCATCATACATTTTGTGGAATTTCCTTTCATAAATTGGATAACACCTAAAGGCATCTAATATTTTCAAGAACCTTAAAATTTTGTGAACCTATCGTATTATGGGTTATTCCCTTACCATTAGCGCATGATTTATCCACCTTGGGGTTATGCCTTAGGCATTCTATTCTTTGAATATTTTGATTTGCACATTACCATATCTACGATCATGCATCAAACAAAAATTTGGTGTATTTTGAAATATGAATCCTATCCCTTGTATTCATATAAAAATCTCATTGTTCTAGTATAGGACTGACATTTATGCCTTCAAACATTACTCCTCTGTCCTTCTAGCACAAGCATGCATTCATTGCTTCAGGTGGTAAGTTTTCCTTTTTGGGTTCGATAGTCTATTGACAAGGTGGTTTTCCATTCTGCGTGTCCTCTAGTTTAACATCCACTCAACAGTCCAAGTGGTCACTATGGTGGATTTCTCCTGAAGCCTTAGGTATCGAGTCTCCTTTGATTATGAAGAGCTCATCCTCTATTTTGTGTGTTTTCAAACACACGCCACCCTTTGCTACTCCTGTTGGTTTTGTGTGACCAAATTGATGGCGCCTATGGTGAGGATCGGGCCGACTAGATCACAGGATGTCCTCTCACATGGAGACGTTGTGGACGACCTCGTGGCTTATTGATGGGATGGGTTCATAAAAAAATTTGAGGGTTTCAACCTCAAAGTTTTTCAAGCCTTTGCCCAAACTTCTGATGGCGCTAGGGATAAAATTGGATATTTACAGTTGGAAGTGACCAAGGGTTTGATTTCAAAAGCTACTCAATTTCCCCAAGAGGGATATCATTGGTTTAAAAACCTCAAGTTCGAAGGTGTCCCTTGGCACCTACTGATGGATTCCAAGAAATCACGTTACAGTGTAAAAGGTACAACAATTTTGTTATGTAAACCACGATGGCATGGTTTGTTGTTGATACTTAAGCATTTTGTTACCTGTGAAGGTAGATACAAACTATTTTTTCTATACCATGTCCGTTTATTGATGGTGTTTTTAGGTTTTGGTTTAAATATGCCATTCTATCTACTTAGGGGCCTGCAAAAAATGGCCAAATTCTACCAAAGACAAAACCTAAATTGGCAGTCTAGTTTGTTCCATCATGACCTGATTCAAATTTTGTTGATTTCACAATTGTCTAAAGTTGGGGATAGTTAGAAATATTTCATGTATAGAAATGGGTTCTCCCTACCTAAAAACGTGACAGACTTACCTTTGAATTTTGATGAACCTTCTAGTCCTTGTCGATCAAACCCCTCTATGGAAAACCTACATGTCGGTCTGCAAGAAATCCTTGTGTATATAACTAAAACCCATGTTGTTCTCCACAATCCATCCAAAGGCAAGAAACCGAGATGCGATTTTATTCCTAGGAAATGTTTTGAAGAGGTTTTGGATGATCTAAAGGATAAAATCCTTGTTGTTTCTAATTCTGAGCCAATTCAGGTTGACTTAAATGAAATTGAAATCAAGAAACAGGGTAGGMRAAAGATACAAAGTASTCCAGACATCAATTTAAAAAATAAAATACYTGKTYGACTCATATCTATAACACTAAKAAATAAATAGTGGGACCATGAAAAACCTATCCCTATGATTGAGRTCGATGATCGGATTTCTGAAGACGATGCTGATGCCRACACACCACAACTCRATTTCATATTGAATCTTCATCCTTTATTAAAGAAACAACAAGGTTATGCAGGAATTMAAAACGATCTAAAATGAATCATGGAACATGATGAATTACCCTCAACAGAGAACACTCGACCTTTGCCTAGCATAGAACTTGTGCATTGTGRGAATTGTTTCGATTGGATCGAAAGGTATTATCGGGATGTCCCTTACCTACAGGCACAATTGAACCAAGTGGTCACTCAGAACTTAGTGCTTGAGAGGGAAAACAATGAGCTCATAGCTTGTGTTCGATCAAATACACACAGAGMCAACAAGCGCATTAAGCGATCTGGGAATGTGATGATTAAATATTCAACCAATTCCAATATTGTTATAAAMTCATACTTGTGTGGTGCCTCTCTTTAGAATTTATGAATTGGTAAATAGTTTGTTTKTATTTCACAATTTGATAATGTTTGGATAAATAATAGGTAGATTCATTTTAATTTTATTTTTAGTTTAGAATAGCTACATAATCGAAAGATTTTGTAGCTTATCTTTTGAAATTATTATTTTTTATTATTATCTAATTTTGATTTCGTTTTTATTGTTTTAGGTGAACATCAAATTGATGTGTTATGATTAAAGAAATGAGTCATAGGTTGAGAGTTTAGTGGATTAGTAATTTTCTATTTTGAAAAAGATTGTTTATTAGTATAAATATTTTTGATTAAAAGACTCCAACAAGATTATATTTTTGTTATTTTATTTTAGTAAAACTTATTTTAAGAGATCTACCTCTATCTTGCATGATAGGAGAGAACATATCAGAAACATGTTTAAATACCAATGGTTGCCCAATGATTAGGAGCAATTCTTCTTGGACCATGTGATGGACATATTTTATTGAAACTATATGGGAAAGCAATTTACTCTTTGGCTTTCATCCTGTGTAGACTGTGCAATGTTTCTCATTGTCTTCTCATGTAATTTCTAGATGTGAAATGTTATAGGTATCGAGCTAGCTTTAGTCTGTTCTACACATAATATTTTATATCATGTTTTTCTTTATGTTGTTCATTATATTTTGGTTCATTTTGTATCTGTGACTGATCATCTATTTAAGTATTTTGAGTTTATGTCTGATGCTAGATAGTTGGTAAAACCATTACCGAGAATTGGAATTTCTTTCATTCTCAGTTATTGGATATTTCAAGGTCACATGATATATAATTGTTTGTCTTTCTGTTGTCATAAATTCGCGCCATAATATGAAAAATTTCCTTGAGTTTCTTCAGGAAGTATCATACTTGCTTTTTGTCATAGGTTTACACTTGACACGAGACAAGAGAAGCTCACAAAAATGCAGAGAGATGAATTTAGTTTATTACTGTTGATCATCTAGAGGTTAGTTAGTGTATTATTTATTTAATTTGTTTATATGTGAATGGATAGTGATTGCATCATTTAAATGTTAATTTTATTTGGCTACTTTCATTATATCATTTACAATCATATTCATTCATTGTTTACTATTTTGATATTCAGAGTATTAGAATAATTTTGTTTATTGTTAATCTTGTTTAGATCCATTATTTTAAAACAATTATTTTCGCAAGGCTTTGCTTAAACCTTGTAAATTGTATATACCCTTTGTACATGAACATTGCTAGTTAAGCATTCGTAATTAAAGTGTTGATTGTTAGAGTAGTATCTTTAGTTAATCCACATATTTCAGTTGTTTTAGGATATTAGTTGTCTAATAGAGCCATAAAACCCATCAGGGTAGATCATACCAAAAGGCTTGGGTTAAGTAGACAACCCCGGACCAGAACTTCCCTTCCCGTTGATGGTGTGTCATAAATGCCCGTCAATAGAGATGAATTCAAACTTTGGTGGTGGTTGTCTTTCTTGCCTCTTCCTGGAAACAAAAATCTCCTCCAAAAGTGTGAGGTTGAGAGGTGAGTTTGGAGGGTTAAGTGACCGGGAGGAAGGAGGCAACGATGGGGGAGGACCAAGGGGTGTAGTCGATGGCAGTGGTGAAGGAGATGGAGGTGGTGGAGGGTTTAAACCTAGGGAGCGACCCTGGTGGTTGAACCATTCCACCCTACAATCCCATGGCGAGGAGAGCGAGGGTAGGTTGCATAAACCAGACGAAGCTAGGGAGGAGGACAAGGTGGTCGAATATTTTGAGTGGTGCATGATGACAGACAGGGCTCTGTAGAATTAACACCCATAAGTTTGGTTCCACTAAGGTCCCCTCTTCAGTTTTCCTTGGAGGCGAGGCATAATGTGTAGGAGTGAGGAGAGATAGTATGATGGCTTGACAGAGGAAAAGGTAGTGAGGAAACCCAAAGGGAGAGATGACAAGAAGAGTTGGATTTCGGTCCACAAGACTGAGGCTTGAAGTGCAAGGGGAAGAGAAGCATGATGTTTGGGGGAGAGGGGAGAATTGGCTGAAAATAACCAACTAAGGAGAACACATGAGAATGGAGGTGACGGATCGAAGAGGATTTCTAGCACCATGGTTGATTAGTAGAAGAAGGGACGCTGGAGTAAATAACATCTCCTACCACCATAAGTTGGATATAAATGATGGAGGGGGTGGCAGGTGCATGTCACATGGTTTCCACTATCCTGGTGCATGCCAATCCCTCCTTGTTGGATTGACGCTTGTCGTGATCAATCAACCTATCTAGGGGGAAGTCAGAGCTGAGAGAGATCTCTATGCATTCCTTGAGAACCAGGTGATCATTGTTGGTGGAGGACATATAGAGGAGGTCCTACCCTTTTGGATTGACCCCAATGTTGACCAAATGGTCTACAACCTAGTTTGCACGCTTTATTATGTGTGAAGGGATGAGTGATTGTTGAGGATGGATCATGTCTGCGATAACATTGAGACCTGTGGTGATATTCCAGCATGGAGAAATGTAGTCGAGGTGTTATCCATTAAGAATTTTGGACAAGAGGATTAGAATAACTTGAGAATCACCATCCATGATTAATTGTTGATAGCCAAGATCATGGGCCAGATGTAAACCTTTTAGGAGTCTTTTTTGGATAGGGGTAGGCCCAGGGTTCAATGCTTCAACAACGCACCAACAAAACCCTAACTACCAACCCTTTCGGCAACACTTGCAAAGCAGATGAAGTCTCACCTGAGGTAGAGTCAGGCGGGTTGCAGGACTCAAGTGTCTACAACCTAGCTGGGACACACATCTGTGATTACAATACTTAACATAGCACTTAGTAGTTAACACTCATTATCATTTAACCCTTATTCACATCGTAGGTAAAACCCTAATTACAAAGAAGTGTAGTATTTAAAAAGATCTAACACATCCAAGCACTTAACACATAGAAATAGATCAGATATAACATTCATTCATATTAGTAAGAACTAAGCTACTATATCAAATGCATCTAACATACGGAAATATGACAACACTAAGCATAAATCACATCAATCACACAAAGAAACCATAACACAGGATATACATGGTTCACCCCCAGCATGGGGCAACGTCCACCAACTCTTCATCTTCTTTATTATCGTATTTCAATCTTCTCACATGCACAGAGCCACAAAACCAATTCTGCATAGGACATGAAATATGCACATACCTCACCAGATCCTCCTTCCCTGAGCTTGGCACAACACAAAGCCTCTTTACAATCACTTTCACTCAACTCAACAAGTTCTCAACACACAGTATGCACAAAACCTTTACAATCACATAGATCAACTACTTGCATTGCTTGCACTTAGCATGATATCACCCTTAGAACCCCCTACTTGCATCGCCTAGCTTTATGTTTATACATTACAAAAGGGTCCAAATCATGGGTAAATCCATGGGCCAACATCCCATGCCCATTACATAAACCTTAAACCCAAAAAGGCCCACAAAAGCATGGGAGATCCTGCGATCTCCACTTCACCTGGTGCTCCATCTTCAACCAACCTGTCAAAGTCCAAAATTGGTCAAACATGACCATCATTTCTACAAAACTTGGTTGAGGGCCAACAAACCCCCAACACTCACCTGTGACTCTTCCCAAGTCACTCTGATCTACGTAGCTCTGCCTTGAAGGCCTTGAGCTTGGCTCAAGCTGCTTCAACCTGTTGTTTCACCAGAGCCTCCTTCTCAGTGAACTTTTGAATGACCTTATCGATGACAGGTCCTTCCAGTCATTGTTCAACTAAGGTGATCACTTGTTCTAGCCGTGCATCCTGTCCTTCAATCTCCTCAAAACGTGTGCAAGCTTCATCCTACACTGGTTGGAGCCTCTGGGTCACTTCCATGAATTTACTCTGGATGACATGGACCTGTTGCTAAACTGTGCATTGTTCCTGTGACCTTTTCATCCTCTTGATCGATGACAGTAGCTTCAAATGTGCTTTCACTTTTGCTTCTTGTTGCTTCTCTTCCTAGAGTTGTGAATCCAATGTCCTTAGTTCAGGGTCCTCTACAAGGCGCTCATAGGTCTGTGAACTTCGACTAATTATTTTCTTGCATTCCAAGGTCAATGCTTTGATTCTCTCAACTGCGCTCTGGGTAGTTTCCTCTCTTTGATATCATACTTCCTACAGAGTGCTTGGCTTGGATTGTAGTTTCAATTCTACTATTCGTGCTTGGAGATGCTAAATGGGTTCAATGAGCTTCCCCACCTGCCTCTCAGTGGCTTCTTCTTCCCTCTGTTCTAATCCTATCATAGAGAGAAGTGCTTTGGTGACTTCTTTAACTCCCATCTACTCTATGAGCATCTTTTATTTCTCCTTCTGGATCTGTGCTCCATCCTTTGAAAAAAAAAATTGAAGGTCGTCTTTTTCTTGTTGGGAAACTTGACGTTGCTCTATGTCTTCCTCTTTTTCTTGCTTTAGGGCCTCTTTGGCCTATTCCTTTTCCTCTTGTACATGATGAAGGTGATCTTCTATTGATTTTGCTAATATGCATCGCTGGGGAGGATCATCTCCCGACTCTATTCCTTCTTATGGCGGTGGCGCAGTAGACACTGTGCGGCTCAAATAGAGAGCATATTGTACTCCTTTAAGCTCTGATTCGATCCTATCAAACATTGTCTCATGTTTTCCTTCACTTTGTTGCAAGATATCCTTCGAGGTTTATGACACAGTAGCAATGATAAGGTCAATGTCATCCACCATTAGCACAGTCTGAAATGGCGGTTTATTGGATTTTGACTTCTTCTGCGATGTAGGTTTCTTTGGGGAAACCTTTCTTTTCTTAGATGTCTCTATCTCTTCGAGGGGATATTTAGGTGGTGTTACTTTTCCCTGATTCTTCTTTTCTTTTTTCCCTTCATCCTCTTCTTTGTTCACTTCATCATATCCTACTCCTTTACGTGATTTTGATGCAGTCTCTTCTGATGCGTTGTTTAGTTCCTGTACATCTTCCTTCATTTTCTTCCTACTGTTGTTGGGTGCATCATATTCTTCTTCAGTGACTACAGGACTTCTGATGAGGTCGGGGTCGGACAATTCTTCCTATTCTACTAGTACCAAGAATTTTGTAGGCAATTCTTTTGTTATTTCCTCCATATCTTCCTCAGTGAGATTATAGTAACTCTACAACTCCTCCTTGCTTTCATCTCTATGCATAGTGATATATATGAAATTCCTATCTGTGCGGAACTTCGCAAATGGCCTGAACCGATGCAGTGTATTCGGTGTCATGTGAGGGAAGGATTCAATGGCCCTCTTCAACTATATATAATAGGTTTGGAACACCACATTTAACTTCCATTGCTTCTCCATGTTAATCAAATACCATATCCTAGTGAAGTTTACAGCTAGTGGTTCAGATGGTTGAATTTCAGGGAAGGTCGCTCCTTTCAGCATATCCCAAGTAGTGAAGGCAAGGAGAATCAACAACCAATTGAAATGAAACTCATAGCCTTTATCCCGAGTGTTAGCAACATTACTTGTCTTCGGCATCGAGATATCCAGGTCTGCAGGTTGCATGAGGAGCGCCCAAGCGCAGTGCACAGAAGAAGTCCTTTTCGGGCTCAAAATCAAGCAAGTGGGCATTTCATTCTTCAGCAGAAAGGATTCAGTGACAGAGAAGAACAGTGGTTAATTTCATTTTTTTTTTTTTTGAGGAAGTCAACGGTCAGAATTCTCTGGGAAAGCATTCATGAAGCTACAAGGGCCATTGATCGTGAGTAGTTTGATTTCAATGGTCATGATTCATCTAAAGGAGCAGATCAACGGTTGGTGGGAAATTGTGGTTAGCGAAGTTGCGCCAAGGTTTGTGTGTAGGGAAAGATAGCAGGCGTCCATCCAGAGGACGCGTGGCGCGAGATCTAGTTGCGTTGGCGTTTCGACATTCAGGAGTTCAAAGGGTGAGAGTTTCATGTCATTCTACACCTTGAAACCTCGAACCCCAAATCCCCGAAAGCAATCAAAGTCGGGCCCACAGAATCACGGAGCGATCTCAGCCATTTATCCACAGGAGACACCTGGCGCGCGATTAGGCTCCCCGCCTTTTTTCCTATTGCGATTTGGACGCGCAATAAGTAGCTACCTCATATCCCCGATGTGAAAAGGGATGAGAACATCCGGGACCCAGGCCCACAACATCGTCGGGAGAGTTCAGAACAGTCAGATCACAGGGATGCATGGCGCCAGATTAAGTTGTCTCGGCGTTTCGCTCATCACAATTTCAAGGAACAGGGATCAACCCCTTCCTATTCGCGAACGCCGAAAGCACCTTCGAGAGTAAACGCATGGTCACAGCTCGTGGTCACTTGGGAAAGAAAGGAGCTGTGCAAAAGGGGCCAAAGGCATCAGGTTTCAATCACAGAGAGGCCCATCACAACTTCCAGTTGCCATCGGACCCGACCTCGAGCATCGTCTTCGCTTGGAGTAAATGAAGACAAGAAGGGTTGGTTGAAACCTCTCCTCATTCATTAAGTGTGAGGTATGGAGGGTCTGGAAAGCGGTCTTCTTAAGAGGGTCCTGTGTACCCATTTTTCCAAAGAAGCTATGTCGAGTTCTCGACTAGCCGGGGGAGGGCTGCACATGCTAACTTGGCTCTTAATGGCTCAGCTACTCCCCCTGCAGGATCCATGCGTAGTTAAGGTGGAATCTGACAAAGAATACCCATCCAAATTCGGTTGAAGGGACACCAAGCCTTGGATGACCGAGGACGCCTCTGTTAGGCGATGTTTCTGAGTATATAGTCTCAGTCTTTGTATTTTGTAATCCATCGATGGTAGAGAGAAGCTCCCGATTGTAAAGTTTTAACACACTCTAGTTCTCTGGTTATGTATCTATATGTAAGATTTCTTTTTTAATGACAAACAATCTTCTCATTCCATCTAGCTTTCATCTCATACTGAGAGATTTCGTGATCGCCTGATTCACGCGAATCATTGCAATTACGTTATGATAAAGGATTTATTGTCGCATTGTTGTGTTCTCCAGTTTTCTGCATTCAAATGTAAGAGGATATTGCGTTTAGATATTTTCTCCTATAGTCTGTTAGGAACCTGATGTTAACAATAGACCTCTTCTTTTCTCTTATACAAGTCTTCCCCCTACTCACCCTTACTACAACTCACTGTCTGAAGTTATCTAAGACCTCACTTTCCCATGCATGCCTGGACTAGTTTCAGAGTTAGAACCACATCGTTTTGAGTTAACCTCCTTTTTATCACCCCATTAAGCAAATCATGACATAAACTGATGGGCATCGGTCTCTGCTCCTACTACAATCCAGGGGTGACTTTCGATGCTAACATTTCTGGCACCGTTTTCGGGGACGAAGTTGAAAATTATTCCCAGGATTGAATGACATTGAGCCTCTGATTCTGAAGGTGCATCGGGTATCAAAGCCTTTAAAGATTGCTACTATTCACCTGGCGACTCCATTGTGACGACTCCACTGTGGAAAACATGTTGTATTAATTGTGGCTTTTAGAGTCAGACAGACGCGGTCTCATCCATAGCTGCCTCTAGCTACACCTGAAACTGATCCAGAGGTAGTCCTTAGAAAAGGAAAGGCCTCTGAAGAAGAATCTTCCACTACCGAACCAGGTAATCCGCCATCTCCTTCTGTAGGAACTCATTTTTCTCCTCAGTTTTATAATAGACCTCCTTCAAAAGTTTCCCATTTCCTGAATTTTGGGAGTGTTCCTGCTGAGTTTTCCCCTCCTGGTTTGGGGGAGGGAGAAATCCTTGTCACTCCCCTCTCCTCTGAAGTTGTACTTTGGCGTAGAACCAAGATTGCTAAATATTTCCCCACTCCTGCATGAAGATAAGCATCTGCTGATTTGAACCCGCTAGCCTTCTCCTTAACTCCCCTTTTGTTCCCCATCCCACTCTAATACTCATTCCCAGTAGCCCCTTCTCTAACTCCTTCCCCTCCAAGTTCTCCTCCACCTAATATTCCTATGGCTGGCGCTAATCCCCTTCTAAATAGAATGGACGCCATAGTCGCTGCCATATATGCTCCCTTAGTTCTACCCCATCCTATGAATCCTCTCCCTGCTGGAGATTACTTGAAATACATGCCCAAGTTCATCGGGGAAGGGGACATAAATGCGGAAGAGCACCTGGCTGCTTTCTACAACTACGCAGACAACCTCAACATTGAAAATGAAGATGTCTGGATGAGAGTCTTTGTCCAGAGCCTGGATGGTGAGGTGAGGAAGTAGTTTAGAGGATTGGCCCCCGGATCTATTGCTGGGATCGAAGCCCTGGATAGTGCCTTCTTGAGGTAGTGGGGGGATAAGAAGGATTTCATGTATTACATGACAGAGTTCGGGTATTTGAAGAATATGGAAGGAGAGTCTGTCTCTGACTTCTCCAAAAGATTCAATAAGATGTATAATAAGATCCCTGCTGAAATAAAACCCTCAGAAGCCTTGGCCAAGATTTCTTATGCTAGTGTGTTTGGCCCCGATTTCTGTCTTTTATTGAGAGAAAGAAGAGCCACCTCCTTAGCTCAAATGTAATATGTAGCCATAGAAGTGGAATCCAAGGCTGACGCAGACAGAGGAAAGGGAAGATCTGAAGCCTCCACTTCTGGCCCATCGATGCCCCACCCTCAAGTGGATGAATTGACCAAGATGGTGAAGTCTCTGTCTGCAGAGATGGAGAGGATGAAGGTAGAGGGGAGGCAAACATACAAGGGCCCTCAAAACGTCGAAAAAAAATGAGTTTTCAGGAGGCCAAAAAATATCACTTCCCCGATTATGCAAAGAGAGAGGGGAAGAGACAAAGAACACCAAAAGATTCAGGCCCCTTTTCAAAATAATTTTGTGGCCGAGGGGGAAGAAGGGGAAACAGATGAGTTGGATCCTGAAATCCATTGCTTCGAGGACACTCCTCCTTTTCCTCATCTCATTCAATTAGCATATGAGGAGTCTCTCATGGACAGTCAGCTAAATGAATTGAGAAAGGGAGACAAAACTAGTGGCAGCCAAGGCAAGTATGATCTGAGGTCCAAGAAAAAGACTGTAGCACCTGATGTTCCTGAGCAGTCTACTAGAACAGAGAAGCTTTATAATGAGGCAGCAGATAGTCACAAAGGTAATAAGACCCGACCCCTCTCTCCCATAGTCTAGAGTCATGTTCTCGAAATAAGAGAAATCCCTAAGCTTACATCTTCTTTTAATTTCAAGCATGAAATTCAAAAGATCAGGATCCCTGTGCCCCTAACCGAATTGATTAAACATGAAGGGTTCAAAAAATGCTTCTCTGAGCTTCTTCAGTTTGAGACCTCATGCCTTTCCACAGACTCCATCAATTTGCAAGATGAAAATCCAGCAGTTATCCTAGGTCCTATGGTAGAAGAAAAGAATGACTCATCCCCTCCCTTCTACACTTCCTTGAACATACATGACAAGGTACTGCACAACTTCTTGATGGATTCAGGGGATTCTCACAACCTCATGCCAAAAACTGTCATGGAAGAGTTAGGGCTAGAAGTCACCCAAACCTATCATGACCTCTATTCCTTTGACACCAGAAAAGTTCAATGTCTAGTGGTTATCAAAGACCTGGTTGTGACCTTGTTTCAGTTGCCCATGAAAAGTGTGGTCATGGATATCGTAGTGGCTGATGTCCCCCCCAAGTTCGGTATGTTGTTATCAAGATATTGGATAAAAAGACTGGGGTTAACCTTGCAGATGGACCTCACAAATGCTACTATCCCAGTGTTTGGAGGAGAGTATAGAAGACTATATAGGGAAGCCCAACTGGTCTATATAATCAGTGATGAAGCCAATCCTACCAATCATCCTATTTTTGCCTTGGACACTGATTTAGGTTCCAGTTTGCTGCAACTCACTCATGCTCTCGAGCCTCCTCTTAAACTTAGAAAGCAACCCACCACTCCTCATGAATTTCCTTCCTCCATCACCCCCTTCTGGAAAATGTTCTTTGATGGAGCCTGTTCCAGGGAAGGCATTGGAGCTGGGGTGTATTTTGTGTCACCTACTCAGGAAACCATATCTCTGTCATACAAATTAGAATTTGAAGCTACCAACAATGTGGCAGAGTATGAAGCTCTTATCCTAGGATTAAGAGCCGCAAGGGAAATGGGAATTCAGGAAGTAGCAGTGTTCGTAGATGCAGAGTTGGTGGTCCAACAGATCAGAAGTGCTTATTAGGCTAAGCATCCTCGACTCAGGAGTTTCACTAATGAGGTATGGGACCTAATTGACAGTTTCTTCTCAGCATTTAACATTTCTTTCATCCCACGAGAGGAGAATGCAATGGCAGATTCCTTGGCTACATCAACAAGCAATTTCAAAGTACCCTTGCTACCCAAATTCAGATATGGTGTAGAAGTAAAATACAGGCCCTCCATACCTGACAACATCAAACATTGGAAGGTATTCAAAGATGATCTGGAAATCGAAAAATTCCTCCAATCCATGGGTGAATTTTCTGCACTGCACATTGATCAGGATCCTGACACAGAAGGTGACCCTCATCCTGAGGTGCTTTTAAATCAAATTTCTAACCACCAGATTATTCAACTACCTAGCAACCACATTTCGAGGGGACTTATCCCTTTAGAAAGATTGTTTTATGGGAATGATGTGGCAGTAAAGGGTAGGGTTTCATATGGAAATGCTGACACAGCCGAGTGCAACATTGGCACACTGAAGGAGCCTAAGTTTATCAAGCTGTCAGGGAATTTGACCGCAGAACAGAGGGCCGAATATATTAAGTTGCTAAGGGAATTTGCTGATGTGTTTGCATGGACCTATGAATACCTCAAGACGTATGACACATCTATCATACAACATAAGATCCCACTGAAGGAAGGGGATAAACCATTTAGGCAGAAGCTAAGACAGATAAATCCCATGTTGTTTCCTGTCATGGAGAAAGAAGTGAAGAAGTTGTTAGAAGCCCAGATCATCGTCCCCTTGAGATATTCCGAATGGGTGGCCAATTTGGTTCTGGTAAGAAAGAAGAGTGGAGAAATCAGGCTTTGTGTCGATTTCAGGAACCTGAATAGGAGCTCAAAGAAAGATAATTATCCCCTGCCCAACATGGAACACATATTGTAGAGGGTAACCAGTGAATCTAGGATTTCCATGATCGACAACTTTTCTGGCTATAATCAGATATCGGTGATGCCTGAAGACAGAGAAAAAACAACCTTTACCACTCCTTGGGGCACATTTATGTATGCCAAAATTCCTTTTGGGTTGATGAATGCAGGAGCCACATTTCAGTGAGACATGGACATAGCCTTCATCAGGGAGAAAGATAAGATTGTGGTGATCTATCTGGATGACATCATAGTCTTCTCGAGATATGACAAACTGCTGTCACCTGAGAATTTTTTTTTCAAAGTGCCAGAGGTTTGGCCTTTCCCTGAATCCCAAGAAATATTTGTTTGCTATGGAGGAGGGGAAGCTATTAGGCCATATAGTATCAGCAGAAGGAGTGAGGATTGATCCTAGCAGAGTGGAGGCAATTCGGGCCCTGTCACTTCCCAGATCAAAAAAGGAAGTTCAATCCTTTTTGGGGAAGATTAATTTTCTGAGGAGATTCATTTCGAATTTCGTTGCGCTGGTGAAACACATCACAGCCATGCTCAAGAAGGGAAATGAAGTGAAATGGACCGTTGAAGCCAGGGAATATTTTGTCCAAATAAAAAGAGCATTGACTGAGGCACCTGTGCTGATCAGTCCTGACTATTCCAAATATTTCCTAATCTTCTCTTTCACTTCTTTTGATACAGTAGCAGCGGTCTTGTTGCAGAAAAATGAGGAAGGGCGAGATCAAACCATTGCCTTCTTCAACAAGGCATTAAGAGATGCAGAGGTCAGATATGAAATCATGGAAAAGTAGGCCTATGCCTTAGTGAAAGCTCTCAAAGCTTTCAGAGTCTATGTCTTGCACTCAAAAGTGACCGCATATGTTCCTTCAGTCTCTGTGAAGGACATCCTTGTACAACCCGACATTGATGGGAAGAGGAGTAAATGGATAGCCAATATCCTGTAATTTGACTTGGAAATAAGGCCTACCAGATTGATCAAGGGTCAAGGTTTAGCCAAGTTGTTGGATGAAGCTAATCGCAAATCTTTCGGGGTGGATTTCATCAATGCATGATCAGAAAATCAGCAGAATCAGTTTTCCGATGTAGACCCTCAAACAGAACCCTTATTGGCTCGATGTCCTTGGTATAAGGATGTCATATATTTTCTACAAGAGTTGCGACCCCCAGATGGCCTGCAAATAAACAAAGCAAGAGCTCTGAAGCTCAAGGTAGTCAGGTACTACCTTATCGATCAAATTTTATACTGGAAAGACCCCCTGGGGGTGCTTTTAAAATGCATGAATCCATAAGAGGCCGACAGGATCATGGCTAAATTTCATAGCGGCCTATGTGGAGGGCACCATTTCTGGAAGACCACAACCCACAAAATTCTTAGAGTTGGGTCGTACTGGCCCACCTTGTTCGTCAAAGTCCATAGAGGAGTTAGAGCCTGTATCCCATGCCAAATATTTTCAGGAAAGCAACAGCTCAAGTCTCTGCCTTTACAGCCTGCAATTGTTTCGGGACCTTTCCAGCAATGGGACCTTTCCAGCAATGGGGCCTAGATTTTATTGGAGAAATCCACCCTGCTTCCAGCGGGCAGCACAGATGGATCCTGACTACCACATATTTCTTTACTAAGTGGATTGAAGCTATCCCCACCACGAGTACTTCCCACAAGGTAATCATTGGGTTCCTGGAAGACCTCATTGTAAGGTTCGGCTACCCAAGGAAGATTGTTACTGATAACGCAACCTCTTTCAAGGGTGAGCCATTAGTCAAGTTCTGTGAACAATTTGGGATCAAACTGATTCACTCCACCCCATATTATCCCCAAGGCAATGGTTTAGCAGAATCTTCCAACAAAAGCCTAATAAGGATCATCAAAAGATTATTGGAGGACAACAAAAGGGCTTGGAAATCAAAACTGAAATTCGCTCTATGGGCTGATCGGGTGACCACAAAGAGATCTATAGGCCTCTCCCCTTTTCAGTTAGTTTACGGAGCAGAAGCTATCCTCCCTTCTCATTTGGCTATTCCCGTAGCGAAATTCTTCCAGGATTATCAAGAAGAGCCCAATGACATGATCAGAAGAATTCATCAACTGGTAGAAGTCCAGCAGGTCGGAGAGTAGGTAATGATCAGAATTCAGGACCATCAACAGAGGATCAAGCAGGTTTTTGATAAGAAAGCCAAGAAGGAGGAGTTACAGATAGGAGACCTGGTACTGAAATGGGATGCTCCTAAGCAAGACAAGGGAAAGCACGGAAAATTTGAAGCCCTATGGATCGGGCCTTTCAAAATCTCTGAAGTTTTCTCAAATAACACGTACAGGCTGCAAGATTTGGAGGGTGAAGAAGTTTTCAACAGCCCAGTAAATGGGCATTTTCTTAGGAAATGTTTTGTCTGAGCCTTCAATGGCTCCTTTCTTTGTAAATATTGTCCTTTTGACTCTTTGTCTATTTTTATTTTTTGGCTTAGTAAATGACTCCATAGCCCAACATCAAGGCACTGGAACTGCAAAATGAGTCCTTAGAGCATCACAGGGATGACTCTATCTCCCATGGAGCCTAATGTTAGCAACATTACTTGTCTTCGGCATCGGGATATCCAGGTCTGCAGGTTGCACGAGGAGCGCCCAAGTGCAGCGCACAAAAGAAGTCCTTTTCGAGCTCAAAATCAAGCGAGCGGGCATTTCATTCTTCAACAGAAAGGATTCAACGACAGAGAAGAACAACGGTTAATGGGTAATTGCAGATTAACTGAGCCGCGCCAAGCATAGCGTAAATTTTTTTTGAGGAAGTCAATGGTCAGAATTCTCTGGGAAATCATTCGCGAAGCTACGAGGGTCGTTGATCGTGAGTAGTTTGATTTCAATGGTTAGTATTCATACAAAGGAACATATCAACGGTTGGCAGGAAATCGCGGTTAGCGAAGTTGTGCCGAGGTTTGTGTGTAGGGAAAGATAGCAGGCGTCCATCCAGAGGACGTGTGGTGCAAGATCTAGTCGCATCGGTGTTTCGGAATTTGGGAGTTCAAAGGGTGAGAGTTTCATGTCATTCTACACCTCGAAACCTCGAACCCCGAAGCCCCAAAAGTGTTCAAAGTTGGGCCCACATAATCACGAAGCGATCTCAGCCGTTTATCCACAGGAGACACCTGACACGTGATTAGGCTCCCCACCTTTTCTCCTATTGCAATTTCGACGCGCAAGAAGCAACTCCCTCATATCCCCGATGCGCGAAGGGACGAGAACATCTGGGACCCAGGCCCACAGCATCATCGAGAGAGTTTAGAACCGTCAGATCACAGGGACGCGTGGCGCTAAATTAAGTCGTCTCGACGTTTCGCTCATCGCAATTTCAAGGAACAGGGATCAGCCCCTTCCTATTTGTGAACGCCGAAAGCACCTTCGAGAGTAAACGCAGGGTCACAGACTGTGGTCACTTGTGAAAGAAAGGAGCTGCGCAAAAGGGGCCAAAGGCGTCAGGTTTCAGTCACAGAGAGGCCCATCACGACTTCTAGTTGCCATCGGACCCGACCTTGAGCATGGTCTTCGCTTGGAGTAAATGAAGACAACAAGGGTTGGTTGAAACCTCTCCTCATTCATTAAGTGTGAGGTATGGAGGGTTTGGAAAGTGGTCTACTTGAGAGGGTCCTGTGTAGCCATTTTTCCAAAGAAGCCATGTCGAGTTCTCGACTAGCCGGGGGAGGGCTGCACACGCTAACTTGGCTCTTAATGGCTCAGCTACTCCCCCTGCAGGAGCCATGTGCAGTTAAGGTGGCGTCTGACAAAGAATACCCATCCGAATTCAGATGAAGGGACACCAAGCCTTGGATGATTGAGGACGCCTCTATTAGGCAATTTTTCTAAGTATATAGTCTCAGTCTTTGTATTTTGTAATCCATCGATGGTAGAGTGAAGCTCCCGATTGTAAAGTTTTAACACACTCTAGTTCTTTGGTTATGTATTTGTATGTAAGATTTCTTGTTTAACGACAGACAGTATTCTCATTCCATCTAGCTTTCATCTCATACTGAGAGAGTTCTTGATCGAATGATTCGCGTGAATCATCGCAATTATGTTATGATAAAGGATTTATTGTCACATTGTTGTGTTGTCCAGTTTTCTGCATTTGAATGTAAGAGGATCTTGCATTTAGATGTTTTCTCCTACATTCTGTTAGGAACCTGATGTTAACAACATACCTCTGCTTTTCTCTTATACAAGTCTTCCCCCTACTCACCCTTACTACAACTCACTGTCTGAAGTTATCTAAGACCTCACTTGCCCATGCATGCCTGGCCTAGTTTCGGAGTTAGAACCACATCGTTTTGAGTTAACCTCCATTTGATCACCCCATTAAAC
>ML827361.1:64389-76451 GCA_009831015.1 Picea engelmannii | reverse complement strand
ATGTTTCGGTACATTTTGGATTGCCTAAATCCATTATTTCTGATCGAGATTCTCGATTTATTGGAGGCTTTTGGTCAAGTTTATGGGCACTCATGGACACCAAACTAAAAAAGAGCACAACTTTACATCTTCAAACTGATGGTCAGATAGAAGTGGTAAATAGAACAGTGGTGCATCTTCTTTGTGGTTATTGCAACAAGCATCCTAAACTTTGTGATGAGCATTTACACTACATTCAACATGCTTACAATCGATCTAAGCACTCTTCAACTCAAACATCACCATTTGAAGCATGTTTTGGCTATTTGCCCAAATCTCCTTTAGATTTTATCTTTGGGAAGGATATTGCTATTGATGGTTAATATGATATTGATAGGGAAGAAAAGTTCATTGAACAAATTCAGTCGATACACCAAAAGGTACAAGAGCATATGGAAAAGAGTCAAGCCAAGTACAAGACAAGACATGACAAGAGTCGTGTTGATCACAGTTTCCAAGTTGGAGATGAAGTTTGGCTTTACATTAGTAAGGAGAGGCTTAAAGGAGAAGGTAAAAAACTGAAACCAATTCGATATGGTCCTTTCAAGATTCTTGACAAGATTGGTAACAATGCCTTCCATTTAGATTTGCCTCCTTATATGAAAATATATGCAGTTGTTAATGTTGAGAATTTGAAATCGTATGAGCCTCCTTTGATTGATGATCAAGGAGACCATGTTCAGATTCCTTCTATAGATGATTTATCCCCAGAATATCTTACAGAACTGCATGAAGACACAATCCTTGGCAGGAGAATGAGAACTTCAAAATGAGGAAATGTGGAATATCTTCGAATTGGTATTAAAGGCACAAATCCAAGCAAAGCCAAGTGTATTGAGGTTGGAAAGGTGAGGGAACTATACCCTCATCTTCAAATAAACTGAAAATAGTATTTTGGAGGTCCAAAAGCTTTCCAATGGGGAGGTGTGATCTAGGGGATCAAATTTTGCTCAAAATTCAAAGTGCTCGGAATCACTTCAAATCGAATGGGTGCATAGGCCTCATTGTCACGAACCCAACGCAACTTGTTTGGGTTCAAAAAAACATCGGATGAGAGAGAGATATCATGTTCTGTTCAAATCGTCAAATAGGTAAAAACAATGTGCTAACTGTACATTCTGTACAGTCCATACGGATGTTGATGTGGCAGGGTCGTACGACATGTGGTAGGGCTGAGTTGGTAGGGTTGTGCGACATGTTGCAGGTGTTGGTTGGTAGTTGGACAATGAATCATTTCTTGACATGTGGCTTGTTTGTGGTGAATGGAACGGTGACACGTGGCCCAATCAATGGCTGCCATGTGTCACCTGAACAATGGTCTAAAACTTTGGTAGTCGGCAGGACTCGACCCCGTGACCTCTGGGGAAAGGGGAAGAGCATTGGGAAGGGCCACCCAACTGGCGCTCCCACCTATGGTTCTTACCATATATATGTTTTAAAAAATTATTTGAATTGCAATGTTTTGATATGGGGGGTACAGTCCGAGTCGGGGCCCTGATCATGTTTATATGTGCCATGGAACCACCGGCGCGTGCGGGTTCCAAAAATTTTACCATATGTTTTAAAATGTGGCCCCTTTTTGTATATGCACGTGGTCACATGGTGACCCATATGCCCACGGACTTGGCAGTTAGGGACTAGGCATGCCCTAACCATCCTACAGTTCGCACCATTTTGCGGTTGTGCCCGGTGCTAGATTTTAACACAAATATGCGCGTCGGGGCTAGGTTGAGGAGACAGAGGTGCATTTTGGCGATCCAGAGACAACAAGTTTGAAGGGGAACTTACAGGAAGCCTATCTTCTTCAATTTTTGGCCAAACGAGGTGTCGAAAAATCCCAGCTAGGGGTTTTGGACGTTCTAAATCCATTGGAGCCATCTATTTGGCATTTTGAGCATTGTAAAGAACACATTTTAGAACTTTGAGCAAATAATACAAAAGATCCATTGGAAGCTAGACCAGGAGATGTAGCCTAAGAGAGGGGTGAACTACTTTATCAGTTGTTGTGTTATGTGTTTTCTGTTCACTGTTATTTGTTGTTGTTTATATGCATCTTGAATGTGTAATTTCTATGAAAGTTGTGTTTGCAAAATTGATCCATTTGCATAAGAACACTTGAATTAAAACTTGCAAATATTTTCAAGAATACAAGTCTTTATCATTTTCAGATCAATATTTGATCACTGATGGTGGACAGTGGCCAAACACAAGAAGGCTGGAATCATTCACCTGGCGACTCCAACTAGCTCCAGATCAATTATGATTCAAAGAATCCATTGGAGGAAGAACCCAAAGCATGGCAAGCAAACCTGGAAAGATAAGGTATTCAAAATCAAATTGTATCCAAGATATCGTTGGCTTTATCTGTAATTGTATTCTCTCCTATTATAATCCTGGTCAAGAACTAATTGCTAAAGATCATAATGATCATGTTCAAGTTGAAGAACCTCAAAGGATTTATCTTTTACCTATAGCTCTGGTATACACTCCCATATTTGTAGATAACCCAGAAAGACACAAATATCATGCTTCATCTCCTCCCATGGTTGAAATTCCAGTTAACCATCAGCCCCTTTCTTTACCTCCTATATATGAAAAGGTCCCAAATAGATACAAACCTCTAGTTTTACCTTCCATTCTCCATGACTTCCCTGCCAATTATAGAAAAAAACTTCCCAGGTTTGATGGAGAGAATGGCAATATCACTGCTAAAAAACACATCCAGAGGTTTGAAGATTTCCTTGACCTTTATGAGGTTGAAGATGATGATGTCTATATTAGGATGTTTTCCTTGTCTTTTCAAGGTAAAGTTAAAAATTGGTTTAAAAACCTTCCAACTACAAGCATTAGAAATTTTCATTAGTTTGTAATTTTTTTCTTAGATCGATGGGTGATCATGATAAATGTTTTTCTCATCCTAGAAGAATATGACCATTTGAAAAGGTAGTTAGGGGAGACAGTACCTTAGTTTTCAACAAGATTCAATAAGTTGTATCATGCAATGCCTACTGATATAAGGCTGCCCCCAGGATCAACTCACTTGCATTACCCAGATGCCTTTGATCCTGAGATGGATTTCCAATTAAGAGAAGGGAACAATGAAACACTTGAAGAACTGCAAAAGGTTGCAGTTGATGTGGAAGCTAACTTGTTGAACTGAAAGGCAAATTTAAAGGAAGAAGAGAAAGATACAATAGAAGAGGAATGAATGACATCTTCAGAAGTGAAACTAGATGTTCTGGCCAACACTGTAAGAGAGATGATGCAGAAGAATAGCAAGAAAAATGAGCTTGTTGTTTGAAGACCTTATGTTCCATTAGTGTCGTAATGGACAAGGATCAATGTCCCCAAACACTTTTCAGCCTAGACTCATTATTCTGAACCACCAAAGGATTATTTCATGTATTCAATTTACAATACAGTTGAAGATGAAGTTCAAAATCAGAAGATGGAGGAAGATTCTCCTGATATGATATGCATGTTTAATGGAATTTCACCCATGGATGATTCACCCAAGCTTAATTGGTACAATGATGATTATACCACATTGGATTTTTCAAAGAAATCAACCACATATGATTGGGAGGAAGAAGATCATTTGCAAACCCAACAGGACAATCAATATGTACATGGCAATTATGACAACAATGATCAAAGTGCATAAAATCTCAGAGTAAGTGGAAACACTCTACCCTTATGTTTCTCTTCTTTTCAATTTTTGAGAGAAAATTGTAATCAAGTAGTCAATAGTAGAGAAGAAGAATGTTCTGATCAACTAGGTGAAGATGCCATTGCTAATATGGAGGTTGTTCTCAACCCAAAGTTGCAGCCCTCGACCTACTTTGATTTTCAAATTCCATATGAAAGATTAAAGACTGAGATAAATTATGAGTTAATCAAAAATAACTCTATACCATTATTCTTTAATTCATTTCATTTTTTAAAAAATAATCTTGAGTATATGCTAAAGGATAAACTCATAGAAAATCAAGAAGTTTCAGTGGAACCAATGCAGTAGTCATTTCAATTTCTACAGGATCCGATATCTGATGTGTTGGATGACTTGTGTTGTCAAAGTCATTTTCCATCATCCAACTATGGGCTGAAAAGATGTTATGATATTGAGATAATCAAGCAGTCAACTTCATTGTCTTTTTCAGCAGAAGTCACATTACAAAGCCCATAAGAGAATTTGCAGCCATGTCAGGAAGTGCATGAGGATGCAAATAACATAACTACGACATCAAATCATGAAGTTGATTTGGTTAAATTTGAATATCCAGTAATAGGTCAAGTCTACATTGATCCTATAGTCACCTATATGCAGAAATGTTTGACTACAGAGCCCCAATCTATCTCTAGCATTAATTTTGTTCTTTAGGATTGTCGAGGTCTCTGTTGTAAAGATAAATCATATTTTCAGCAGTGGCCATTACACTTTGTAGTTTTGAATCTATGGAAAAAGGGTCAAGTTGCCTTTTTTACAATGCTAACGAGTAATCAAGCAGTCCACTAGTCTCAGCAACTACTTGATTGGCTTCATTGGAATTTTTGTATTGTTTGATTTAGCATGATTTTTAGAAGTATAGGGTAGGTAGGAGAGTGTGAACAAGATCAGCATTTCGAGCATCTCTTTTTCAGCAGTGTTCTTTTTTATTTGGTCTCAGTTGAAAGATCAAAACAAGTACAAGTTGCAGAATAAGATTTTTGGATCAACCCAATGAATAAAGCACCGATCTGCATGTTCAAAGTTCAGTGGTTCTTGACACCTCCTGAAAGAGTTGTCATTCCTGGGTGGAGCCTATGTTGGGTTCCTATAATCATAGGTAACCTGACTCTTCAATTTCTTATTTGGCATTTCCCCCGTGATGACGACGTCTGGATTGGTTGATTTCATTTTCCTCTTCTATCCATTTTCGCCCGACCCTTCATCACCCTGCTACATCCTTCATCCACCTCCGTTCCACTCACTCCCTTATCCATTTGTCCCATTGGCTACATCTCTCCCACCACTCATCCATGAATAAACAAACTTAGTCTAACAAGAACAATAGATTAATAATGTTAGTAATACAATTAGTATAGTTAGTTTAATTAAAATATGTTAGACTAGATAATAATTAAATAATTAATTAATTAATAATCAGTAGTTCAGTTAGTTGTTTAAACTTAGCAATTATATTAGTGTTTGATTAATCAAAAATCAATTAAAAACAATTAAAAAATAAATAAAACATAAAAATAAAATAAATCATAAACAAAAACTAAACTATATAGTTAAAACAAAATTTAAAAATGAATCATTTAATATTAAAACAAACATATAACAAATAATTAAAAAAAAATATAAATAAAAAAAAACAAATTAAAACGTAAACTAAATAACAAAAAACAAATAATAAAAACAAAAACAAATTAATTAAAAATCAAAACACTTTATCCTAAGTTTTCTACCCACTCCCCGTACATGTCGGACCCCCCCGCTCACGTCCCAGCAATACCAAGGAGGGTCTGATATCCAAAACCACCCAGGACAGGTGTCACCTCCTGGTGAAATCAGACCCCCCCCTCCCAATACCGCTTACCACTTTAGGGGGGTCTGACCAAAACTACTCTCCCTCCAAAACTGCCCTCCCAAAATTTTCAAAAACTGTTTTTGCTATTCAACACGTCATCTTCCGAAGCATGTTCCGGGCAAACGAAAATGAATTTTGAAAAATCGAGAGATATTTACTCCATAACGGGATGAAGACCAAAAACCTCTCATTTTGTTCACAAGTATCACCATTTGGGATAATCGAAGTTATCTTTTAGCCTCATTTTTCAGATTTCCGATTTTTCCTGTTTCAGTCTTAATTTTGTGGGAGATGTTTCGAAGAGATCGAGACAAATTTGCCGAAACCAAAGGAGGTTTTTGTCAATAACATGCTCATATACAATAAATTCCTCCATATTGTGCACAGGTGTCACTGATAAGGAGAAACAAATGTCTGAGCGTGCCCGTTTTTTGCAGAAATTCGTCCTAGTTTTTATGGAGAACAGTTCAATATTTTCAGCGATTTTACTTCTATTTTTGTCCGAGGTGGTTAAATTCTACCTCTTGAGTCTGGGGAGAGTTTGTGTTATATATTTTAATAAGTAAAATGCGTGGTTGGGATGATTGATCATTTTGTATTCAAGCCCATCAAGGGATATTGTGTAATTTTCTAGAGGATCCACTAGAAATAAAGAGGCTCGACCTGTAGGATTGTTGTGCAGAACTCCTTGGTGATGTTTTCCTTTCTTAGTAATTGTTTTATTACTTCTGTAAATACCATTTCATGTATCTCCTAGTCTAGTCATTAAAGGAAAGATTAAGAAAAAAATTTATGCACACATACTCTGTCTCTACTCCTTTATTGACCTGCATGATTTCAACTGAAATTGGGCTAAGGAATTCTTAACTGCTCCTATGCCTTATATTTCTTCCTCATTTCTTATGTTTAATTTCATTTAATCAAATTAGATCCAACAGTTTTGCTAACCTTCCCTATGGGAAGAAATCATCCCAAAACCTGTGATACATCCCTGTTCTTGAGGACAGACCCCATGGCCCAATGGAAATGAAAGTTTTCAATCTCCCATATACCTCAAATCCAAAAAAAAACCCCATACTTCATAACTAGCCTAACATCCCTTCCAAATAAAGATATATGAGATAGAGAGATCCCTCTCTGAGTCTTGGAGGGATAGATCCAAGACTCTAAGTGGTTTTGATGTTGCCTCTATGACTGCCTCCACATCCTTGGGAAAATTTCAGAGTGCTAACAGGATCTGGAGGGGAGTATTGAAAAATAAAAGATGAGATTTCAAATGATTAATTTCCATTCCTGAGGCGTCATAGAAGGTTTGAAGGATGTGGAGGAAGGTGTGAAATTCATGACTTGTTGGGGCCCCCATCATTAGGGTCCCATCAATAAATTGGCTATGGGAGACTGGTGGAGCAAGATCATGAAGGGGAAGCCCTAATAAGGAACCATTAGTGATGGCTGCTTTGATAATACAGCTGAGTCCTTTAGCCATTGTGATGAAGAGGAAAGGAGAGAGGAGGTATCCTTTCCATATGCTGCAGGAAGGTGTGAAAGGTCAGGATGGAACACCATTGATGAGAATAGAGAAGAAGGAAGAGGAGGTAAGACTAAGAATCCAATATACCTAGGGAGGAGCAAAGCCAAAAGCAAGGAGAGTGGATTTCATATAGTCCCAGCTTAACTTGTCAAAAGCTTTAGATAGGTCGAGATTAAGGAGAATTCCTGGGGTGCCCATTCTTTGAAGGGATTGGATGAATTCATGGGATAGAATGACGTTGTCCACAATTTTCTTGCCTTTGACATATCCCGATTTATCTGGGGAAATGATGAAGGGAAGTAGGGGTTTGAGGTGGCGGGCGATCACTTTTGAGAGAATCTTGTAAATAACGTTACAGAGCGATATTGGGCTGAATTTATGCGGGTGGGTGATGCACTCCTATTTAGGGATGAGGGTGAGGAAGATAACATTAATAGAAGGGATAACTTGATCAAATTTGCAGGAATCCTCAATCAGTGCCCATACTTCCTCTCGTATCGTGCTCCAAGAATAGTGAAAGAATTTTTTCATGAACCCATATGGTATTGGCTCTTTTCCATTAGGGGTATTGTGGAGAGCTTGATCCACTTCTTCAATCATAATTGGGAGCATGATTCATTAGTTCTTCTATGGGATGATGGTGGAGGGTATGTATTGAGTAAATTGTTCAATGGCTGGTGTTATATCACCTGGAGGCTCTGAGAGAAGTTCCTGGTAGTAAGATACTAGTTCTTTCTCAAGGTCCTTGTGGTTTTGGAGGATTTGACCTTGATCAGAGACCATATGGGAGATGCGATTGATGTGCCTGCGATGGATCATTGATATTTGAAAACACTTGTTATTTGTCTCTCCCTCTTTAAGCCATTGGACCCTAGATTTTTTCTTTCATAGGATCTCTTCTTCTGAGCTTCTTTCCTACATCTGTTTCTTAATGATCGCTTCATGTTATTTGAGTTTCTTGGTGAGACCTTGATTGTGAATTTGGTGTTGGATTTGCGTCATTTGTTCATTTAAGATTCTTTGGGCCTCTAGGATGTTACCAAATTTTTCCTTGTTCCATAGCTTGAGACAATGCTTGAATTTTTTGAGTTTTTGCTAAAACCAGTACATTAGAGACCTGTGAGGGAAAACTACTTCTTTCCACTAGATAGGCACCATGGATTGGAACTCTGGATGCGAAATCCAGAGCTTCTCGAATCTAATTTTTTTTTGACCTGGTGAGCCCAGAATGTCCACCCATAGCTGGATAGGCCGGTGATATGAGCCCTGGGAATTGAGGACGCAGGCTTCGAGGGAGATTCCATCTAGCATTAATTTCTTAGAGACCAGGAAGTGATCTAGATGGAAAGCTACCTTTTGGGTGCTGAATATTCGATTAGACTAGGTAAAGACACCATTGTGGGTGTCAAGGTCTACAAGGATGAGATTATCGATCATATCTTCGAAATGATCATTTTCCCCTTCGAGTCTATGAATCCATCCTCTTGTATCCTTAAGGTTTCATATCATATTGAAATTTCCACCTAAGATCTATCTTTTCTTCCCAATTAGATTGTTGATCTAGTCCAAATTTTGAAGGAAGGGGAGCTTGTCTCGCTGGGTGACCGAGCCATAGACATTGGTGAGGACTCTTGGTTTATTGGATCCGATGGCTTGAAATTCTATATTAATTCTCCATTTGGTGGTAAATAAATTATATAGCAGCACCAAAGAGGGGTTCCATAGGATAGCCAGTCCACTGAACGTACATGTTGCATCAATACTCATTAGTCAGGCTTTCTTCCAACAATGCAAGAGGATTTGATCTGTCTCTCTGCTTGCGCATTATGTATCTTACAGGAAGAGTAGTTTAGGTTGATCTATTATGATACGACCTCGTAGAATTCATTACTTACTATGTCTATTGAGGCCTCTTATATTCCAAGAGATGATATTCATAATGAGGGTGGGGTGGGGAGAGGGGGAAAGCTATCAGATATTAGCTGGATCTATCTAGGGTTTACCATGAAATGATTGATCTCCTAGATAAGTTGTTGGGTTGAATTTATACCTCTTTTCCTTTCATCCTTCTGGGGCTTGTGTTGATATTTTTGTTGATTCTGGTGGATGCCAAGTCCAGAATTGAATTGGGTTGAGGAGCCAGTTGAGGAGTTGAGAAATACCTTATGGATTTTACGTAGTTGATCATGGGGAATGATGTAACAATATTTGTTATGATAGGCCTGCTCAAGGTGCAGTAGATCCACTCCTTCCAGGTCCTGGTCTTCAAGTTCCATTTCATCGTCTCCATCTTCAATAAAATGAGCTTCGGAATCATTGTTATTAATAGGAGGGTAGGGAGTTGTTTTATCTATCACAGGGGAGTTCAGTGCTAAGTCTGGGGAAGGAGACATGATTGGTTTGGCAGGGGGGGGGGTTGGATGTTCATATAAGTTCTTAGGGATATTTTGAAGGGTATCAAAGGAGTTGTTGGTTGAAGGTTCTTTGGCAGTGGGGGATGATTTCCTTTTGAGAGGAGGGCGATGCCTTCCATTAGAAGGGATAGATCCTTCTTTGGATTTGTTGGAGTCTGTATTTTCTGTTTTATTTTCTACATTTAATGGACATTCTTGAAATATATGGCCATCCTTGTGGAATATTCTGCATCAGAAAGTTATGTGCTCATAGTCAATGGTTTGGGGCCTTTCCTCATCATGGTATTCCAAGGAAATGGATCCAGGGAGGGGCCTAGATATATTGATATAGACATAGATGTGATCATAGGAGATGTACCTTCTTTGTTTTGTGGCTTTAGAAGACTTGACATAGATGTCGATGGTGTTGTCGATACCAGTGAGTATTTATTCATCCATAACTCTTGCAGCAAGGAGTAGAGTGTGATCCAAACAAGTGCATGGGAGAAATATTCCTTCTTAGTGCTGAAATTTTCCTTCCAAAAATGTAGGAAGAGTCCTGCAGAGTTGTAGAAGTATAGACCACCATCAAATATTTTTTTTTGGTCTTCANGCAAGGAGTAGAGTGTGATCCAAACAAGTGCATGGGAGAAATATTCCTTCTTAGTGCTGAAATTTTCCTTCCAAAAATGTAGGAAGAGTCCTGCAGAGTTGTAGAAGTATAGACCACCATCAAATATTTTTTTTTGGTCTTCAAGATTGTGGAATATGATGGTGAAGAAACCCTTAGAGCCAAGTTGAAGATAATAATTTTCATTGGGATTCCACCACTGGTGAATCCATTTAACGAGATCATGTTCTGAAGGCCATAGGCCTAAGAACTTCCCTATCAAGGCATAGTCACTCATATGTTATTTCTGATCTTCGATCCAGAGCATGTTGATGACATATTTTGGCACCATAGGTGATTGGGGGAGGCAATTTCTAGGTTCCCAAGGTAGATATTTTTTCCTTTGAGCAGGGTTAGGATCAATATCCATGGATTTCCCATTGGCGATTCCTTCAAAGAGGAGCATATCCCATAGATCCCGGGGGTTCAAAGGAGGGTTGGCGATAGCCTCCTCCTTTAGTCTCTTGGAGTACTGCCTGGTTGTATGAGGTTCCTTGCAGCCCTACTTCCAGAGAATCCATGGCATGCCCAGACCAATGGGGTCCATATGTGGCACAAAATGGTGAGCAGAAGCTATAGGGCGAGGGAAAACCTATTATATAAGTTGGTTTACTTATCTACTTGCATATTGATTTCATTCTTTGTTTAGAAATTTTTGAGAAAAACGTCAAAAAAATTATTTTCTAGATTAGTTTTCATTTTGGATTATATATATATATATATATATATATATATATATATATATATATATATATATATAAAGAGAGAGAGAGAGAGAGAAAGATAAAAGGTTGATAGCGCCACTCTAGATTCTCTCATCGCCTTATCTGAGTTTTGACACACACAAGTCTACCAGGAGATGTTGTTGTTCTCATGCACTCTACATTGAGCACATGTCCCAAAGTAGGATTCAGATGTTATCCCCATTTTGTTGATAACTAAGGATATTATGTCTCGAGGCCCTCAGGTTGCATATATGGAGTTTCAAGAGAATACATCACTAGAAGTATCCTTTTTCATAGATCTAGACCCCTCTCACCACCACATATGTAGTGTATTTTTAGATGGAATCCACCACACCAGTTGGCTTCTAGAAGGCAGTGGGCCTTGCAACATGTGGTACAAGTCAGGTATTATGGTGAGTATCATTTCAATATTTGAGGCATTTTTGTATGTTGTATCTTATATTTCTTTATATTTCATGATATATGCTTGGACATTATGCCTTTTCCCTACTTCAACTTGGTGGTTGACATTGTGCCCTAATAAGTGGTCTTCCTTGGCGATGTGTTTTCTACTAGGAACTCCCTTTAAGACCCATCATACTGTTCTCAACCATATTTACCACTTTCCATCACTTTTTTCCCCCATTTGCTTATCTCTTGGGATTTTAGGGTGTATGACCCAAGAATGGGTTGTCCCTTTGTTGACGGGCGAAATTGACCGTCCATCAACTGGGAGAGTGGAACCGGTCCGGGGTTGTCTAATAACCCAAGCCGTTTGGGATGAACCACCCTGACGGGTTTAGCGGCTCCGTTAGCCGATCTAAGTCGTAACAAAACAAAAAGAAAACTATTCTAAACTAACTAATCTAACGAAAAATAACAATTAAAACAAACTAATAAACTAATCTAACTAAAGTTAACTATTAAAACTAACTAAACAAAACTAACTATTCTATATATAAAATCTACTATCTAATACTACACTAACTCTAAGAAATTAACTATCTAACTACTAACAAAAATAAATCTTATTCACAAATATACAATATTTACAATTTACAGATTTGAATGAAAACCTGAAAAACTCATTTGTATTCTGTCCTAAGACAGGGAGAGCTATTGTTTTTT
>ML827361.1:48231-64289 GCA_009831015.1 Picea engelmannii | reverse complement strand
AAAATCGTTACTTGAATTCATTTCAAAATGAAATATTAACCAAATATTCTCATACGAATTCGACAGAGATAACATATGTCGATCTGAGTTAACCAACTCGTTTTGAAAATTAAAATTAACAGAGAAACATCAAGTCTATTTTCGAAACGAATCCAACTCATAAACAATCATGCTAACTCAAGATATGCAACAATCCAATCAAACGAAGAGCGAATCGAACGATTCGAGTTGAACATAGTCGTTGTGTATCAAACAGTTCCATGATTTGGGCGCAAAGATCTTTTGCACAGATCAGATATAATCCAAATCCAAACGAAAATGTTGACAAAACATAATCGTTTTTCCAATTTAATAGACCACATCACATTTATCAAGCCAACTCAATCCTATGAAATCGTTTTAACAATCAAACCACAAGAATGAAATCAGAGTCGTTGATATCCAATGACAACAACATAATATTAAATCAAAACAGAACCATGTTCTAATTTTAGCGAAAAAACCTTCTGTTTAGGTTGGATATAAACAAAATCCAAGCGAAAGAAAACACCATTGATTTCGTTAACTCAAACGAACAGACAAACGAATCAAACCCAGTGAAAACCAATCAATTGCTAAACTGGGCATGACCGAATCGTGTAACCAGATCATAACTTCATTTAATTTTAGCAAAACGAAAACAATGTAGAGGATGAATCAACATAACCATTTTTGATATGGCTATAACAGAGTCAATTCGAACAATGGACAAAGCTATTTGAAAACCAAACTCAATTCATTATATTAATCCAAACAATTCACAAAATGAAATTGATATCGAAATTCATACCTGGATTATGAGCAGACAACTCGGTCATAACAGTTTGGAATTGACGAAGGCTGTAGCCGATTCGACATTCCTAAATACGATGGAACCAGTGGTTTTCTGCTTCTTGTCATTTTCTTGAAGCTTGTCCCTTTGGCTTGTCAACACTGTAACTTGTTTTTCCAACAATTTGATTTTTGACTGTAAAAAGGGAACGTCGGTATAGTAGCGTTCCAACCACACATTACATTGGTCGCATGACGACTGCACGGGATTTGAAATAACAGTCGAGGGTTTGATAAAATCACCAAGGGTTTCATTAGGAAGCTTGATCTCGAGGTAGCTAGGATTGTTATTTAAGCACGGGGGAAAATTAGAAATGAAATCATAGGGTGGCTTGGAGCACAGACCTTGGGAGTAAGGGTACTCACTAGCTAGGAAGCGTTCGATGTCAGAGTCAGAATATTCACTGAGGATTATGGGCTTCTACTCAGCATTAGGTTTAGGTTTATTCCGGGCTAGTCTTGATATAAGTTGAGCATTCTTTTTACCTTTTCCGTCGACAGTAGGGTTTCCCTTGACCTTTTTTCTCACAATATTTTTAACAGCCTCTGCCTTGTCTGCTAAGATGTTGGGTAGATCAATATTAGGGTTGACCGAGGGTTTAGGAGAGGGTAGAAGGACATGGAACGGCACAGGTGGCTCGACCTTAGTTTCACTAACCACAGGCTTGTCAATTTGGACAGGCTTTGTATCAGCAAAACCATTTCGAGAGATAAAAGCTAACCAACTATCATCGTGAAGATTTAAGTGGTGAACAACGATGAGTCTGATTAGGCTATGGTGGAACAAGCTACTATCGGCCTTCTCTCGTTTAAACTTTTTAGCCATTTTATAAAGGCTACGTTGGAAGTAGAATGGCATATTCAATGGATAACCCATGAAATTCATTAACAGACGAAGGTGATAAAGAAAAACCAGTCCATACCGACCCTCACAGGTCACGAATTGTTTAACCACCATCAAAATATCATGCCACCTTGGTTTAAGTGTGGAAATGGGCATACCTCTGTCACAGGATATGACCTTCCATGAGAGGAACAATAACGACCATGGAACCTCCTCAACTTTAGATTTTTTAAACCAACGTTCGACCATGGCTACTAATCCTGTGGCAGAGCTGATGAACTCTTCATTGATTTCAAGATGAATGTCACCTATCTTGGCCCTACACCCATCAAAAGTCAGGGTGAACTATTGTGCAACAAATAGATTAAAACCCTCAAACCTCTGCACGAACGTGAGCCAACCAGTATCTTCTAAGTCTTTCCAGGCATTATCGAACAATAGCAAGGCTTGACTACCGTTCGGCTCAATTCGCACCACCGATGCCATGGAGAAGAGAACACAGTGGACGATGTGAACGAACCAGGGTTTGAGTCATAACATACACAGGAGAAGATTATTCACAGGATTACCCGATGCTAGAGGTGAAACATGGATAAGGGACGACATTAATGACATCGTGCGAAGGTGGTGGAGCTATTTTCTGTCCATGCAAAATAGTCATTACCATCGTACAACCGTCGATGCTTTCAACTATTCAATTCACAACACATATGTGTTACAACTATGCCATTTCAATCAATCAATCAAAACCTTTGGTAAGTGGATAAACCATTCGCGCAATCAAAAGTTATGCCATAGTTTTAAAACCAAACACACAAATCGAAACCAATACCAAGTGTTGTATGAAACGATTCACACCAAGGGTTTAAACCATAACACCAATGCTTTTACATATAATCAATATGCCAAGTGAATTGATCAAATAACATGTAAATCCAATTTCCAATGCATCACAACCTCAATTACTCATGAAACAAAATTACGTAATCAATCAAAGAATGTCAAATGAGTACAGATCAAAAGGGTTTTGCCAACTGCATAGTGATAAGTGAAATGTAAATGCAATGGGCATATAGACAAGAATGACAACGACAATTCAATGAAGATTTTAATGTGACTTCGAAAGACCAAGTTTTCATGCTTACAGTTGTGAAAACAAGAACGAAGGTAAATTTGTAAATAGCGCAAAAATAAAAGTGTCGTTTATTTGAGAATTGTGACGAAAAATTAAAGTTTGCAAAACATTGGTGTAGGCATCTTATGAGGATAGTAGAAAAATGTGAATTGGCTGCCAACAATGGCAACACACTGGTAGAACCAGTTATCTTTGCCAAAAGAACAAATTCAGATTAGGACAGCAAAAATAATTCCAACTCAAAACAACAACCAAAAAATCGTATAAACATCATCATTAACCAATTATTCCAGCAGTGTTTTAAAATATGAAAACTGATAACAGTCTTAAGACCAACGAGTCACGATATTAAAGATAAAATATCCAATACTGTTGACAGAGCCACTACTGCCAGTAGGAATCCATAGCATCGACAGGGTTTCCATTTAACCCACTCTAACATCTGTATCCTGCTAAGAAGTTCTAGATCAGAATAAAGGACATTAAGAGGTTTCTTATTTGCAAATTTTCATATACCCGACATTGCTTCGCTGCCAGCAGGATTTTTCAGTATCCTGGCAAAGTTGTCTTGGCATCATGCATGAATTTACCTATTGCCAACAGACCTATTCAGCATCCTGTCGGGTTTACAAGCACTTCCCACAGCTCTATTAATAATTTATTTTGTTTTTTCTTCTTCTTCTTCCAAGATATATACTTGAGCGGGGTGACGCTGAAAATCATGATATTTAACATATTTTTTTCAAACCTCATCAGAATTTTTTAGCACTGTCCTTTATTAAGATCCAGAGATGTTTCATTTACAAAAACAACTTCCTAAGGCAGGGAGACATCTTCTGAGTCATTCCCTTAAGGAATAGGGATAGCGTAAAAATATAATAGATGATCATGACAAGCTTTACTCAGAGATTGAAATCAGTCAACTTCTTTCAAACAACAGAATTTTTGCCAACACAGATATAAATTTCAGAAATATACCATTGATGTTGATACAATTTTCTTAGCAGTTATTTCAGTGAAGGAATTTTATGTTTTCTTTGTCTAAATAGTTCATTACACAGGTATGTGTATTTCAAAAAAAACACAAACTCAAAGGGGAAAACAAAAAGCAAACAAAAAAAACAAACAAAAGCAAAATATGTACATAATATACAAGGGTTGTTGTCAAGCAAAGTATCTTTTCAGGGCTTGTCCATTCACCGGATAGGTGTCAAGCTTCCCTTCAAGATTTTGCAATCGAAAAGAACTAGGACCTAACTTCTCAGCAATTAAAAATGGTCCAAGCCATAAATTTTGAAATTTTGTGTGCTCTCCCTTTCCCTCATGTGGTTTGTCCCATTTCAGGACGAGGTCACCTACTTCAAAATTCCTATCAGAAGCAAAGTTAGAATCGAACCATATTTTAACCAATAGTTGATGCTGATCTAACTTACATTTATCTTGGGCTCTTACCTCTTCTAGCTTCATCAAAGCGTTAATTCAGTTTTCTAAAGGGGGACAATCTCCTTCTTGGATTTTCTATGACAACTGTAGTGAAGGAAGAAGAATGTGAGGTGGCAGAATTGCTTCTCTGCCGTAAACGAGAAAAAAGGGGGAGTTACCTATAGCATCTTTTGGTGTTACCCTATCAGCCCATAGTGCTTTCAACAGTGCATTGTGCCAATTTTTGTGATTTTCAACCACCGTTCTCTTGATGATTTTAATTAAGTTCTTGTTTGTTGATTCTACCAATCCGTTACCTTGGGGGTAATAGGTAGTCGAATACTTCAATTTAATTCCTTTTTCAAAAGTGTTAGCACTTGGTAAATTTCCCAGAGGTTGAAACAGAAGAAATATACAAAGGTAACTTTATCCAACCGCTTTTAAAGCCGGGATCTAGCCCTTCCAGCTTCAGAGAGGGATCTCTCTATATGATTTAGCTTTGTTTTCTAAGTTTAGATATTAGGCTAGGTAAAGAAACAGGTAGGTTTTGTTGTAAAAGTGTTTTTGAATTGGTTGAGACAATCTACACCTCCATTGGGCTATGGGGTCTGTGTTATAACAAACATGAGATACAAACCATACGCATAAAGGAAAACTCCCACAGGGAAAGATAATATACTCAATGGATCTTTAAAAGTTTAGATGATGGACAAAAGAAAAGATGATAAAGATCAATCAACTAAGAAGCAGTTAAGAATTCCTTAATTGAAAACCTTAGAAGATAAACATTAAAACCTTTAAAGTCAGAAACAGGGTATCTAAGATAAATCCTACAACATACGTTACTTTTAAAGATTAGTTTCAGAAAACAATATGATCACAAAGCAAGAAAAACATCACCAGTGAATACACGCAAGAATCCTGTAAAAGTGCTTCCTCTTTATTAATGGCGGATCTCTTCAAAAATAATTACAGTCTGATAGCGTTAGGGTGTAAAGATCAACAACCCCTAATACTTCGAAAGGTGAAGTCTTTATAATTCAAATTACAATTGTTCCTGTCATAACTGATCAGGACGTGCTCATTCTATTTTTAGCCTAACTAATTTAACTGATCAAAACTGCTTGATGACTTGGTACAACTGCATGCGGAATTTCTGGGGTAGGCCATTGGCGAGGTGTAACCTCTTCTGATTGGACAGGTGACTGGAACTAGGTAGCTCATCTACTAATCGAGAATATCCCAGAGTTATTCCCATCTGAGATGACTAGGCACAGTGAATTTGAGTAGCCTCCGATACACCTTGTCCATTTCTGTATATTTCGCAAACGTGGGCTTTGTGAGGAATATGTATCGAATCTCGTGTTGGATGATGATGTCAAATTGGAGGGCGTCCAGGAATGATTTTCCAGTGATACTCCCTTGTATGCCAACAAAATTTGAAATGTCCTTAGACACTTCAGACAGTCTCTTTTTATAATCTGGGAGTGTCATCAATTTGTCATTAATAACTTTCAGACCGGGGAGACCCTTCTTCTGGAGAGCTTCGATCTTGTTGAAAAACCTTTGTACTCCCTGGTCCATTGTTTGAACCTTCTCTTCGAGCTGCAACATTAATCCTCTCTTGTTCAAAACCCTCTTGACCTCAAGGATTGTCTCTGTTCTGTCTTCTATATTCAGCTCTTATAGCTCTTCTCTGGTCTTGGAATTCAGGAACCTGATGATCTCATTTGCTTGTGTTGGCATGTCTCCCAGTTCCACTCTGATTTTCTCTACTGCCTGTTTTCGCCTCTGTAGAAACTCATTCTGTTCAAACATAATCTGGATCATTGTCCATATTTCATTTATGGACTTTATGATGTCTGTCCATACATTCTCTTTGACCTCATCCAAAGTCTTCCCTGCCACTGCTTGTTTTTGGAGCTGCTGTAGTTCCTTCCTTAACTGCTCAGTTACCTGCTTCTCTTTGGACAGACTAGTTTGGAAAGAAGTTTTGATTTCATTCTCTTGCAGGTTCATCTTCTCCATGGATTTGGCAAGGTCTGTTGTCCCTTCTGGTAGTGACACTGGTCTTGCAGATGGAATTGCTGTTACTGTTGTTGTTCTCAAGCCTGCAATTGGGATAACACTCAATGGGATGCCCTCCATTGGATTCAACTGCTCTCTCTCTTTCAATAACGTTTCCATATCAGCTTCCATTTCATTGAGCTGATCATTCTGCTCCATGAGCAACTTTAGCATATCATCCTTCTCACCTTCTTTCTCTCCTATCTCCTTCGCCTGTGAGTCCTCTGTGGGTGAGAGTTTCAGCTTTTTTCTTAAGGATGAGATGTCTGCGTTCTTTTTCTTGATCATCTCTTCTGCTTCTTTGATGTTCACAGGATCATAACCGATCTTGAGGAATAGCTCCTCCAACGTCTTGATTGTGTTGTCTTTTGCGAAAGATGACATTTTCTCCATCTTGAGTTGTGTCTGAGCATTATTCAGTGACACCTGAAAATTTTCTACAGAAGTTGAAGTGTGTGCCAATGTGTGAAAAACCATCTCCCCTGTTTGTTTGTGCAGATCCATCTGATCTGCTGGATGCATGTCCTTCGCCTGGAATTCGAAGGTGGCCCTCTTTTAGTCTGAGATCACTTTGGGATCTGGTACCTGGGCTTGGAGGTAGGCCATGTGCATTCTTCCCTTTTCTGTATCAAATGTAGACAACAGCTTGTGCTATGCAGTTGACAACTTCTTCCAAAACTAGGTGTAAGTATTGCTGGTGAGGGTCTGGTTCTTTTTCTTGATTAATTCGTACTTCTCAAAAATGCCCAATTTGGGCCCAGTTTTGCTTGGCTGAGTATCCATGGGAGAATCCGTGGATTTCTTCGGTATTGCTTTAGTGATTTCCTTATGCTGGTTCGAACCAAAAGGTAGAATGACTGGCTTGATCACTAGGGTAGTGACTGTGGTAGGCGGGACTCCTTGTTCTACTGTCGTGCCAGGCATTGAAACTGTCTTTTGCCTCTTGGTGTGCATCTGGAACTCCTCTGATGACACCTCTGTTACCAGTGGAGACGACTCCTGTCGGGGCCTCTTCTCCTTGGGGACCTAAGGTGTGGTAGTGGGTGGCACACTCGTCGAGGGAACCTTCTATTCCACTTCAACTTGTTGTTCCAGTTCGACTAAGGTGTCAGGCACCCATACTGTCTGATTTACAAATTTTTCGATCTCGGGCTTGGAATCATGCACATACAGGATATTCTTATTCCTCACCCAAATTTCTGAAATGATCCCGCATGGATCATAGTTCCATGTGAAACTCGTAAAGAATTTCATCTCCTTCAGCATTCGATCAGATTCTTCTCCGGCACCTCGACTGTTGCAGATAAAAGAACCTATCTTCCCCTTGATGCGCAACTACTTCTTTTTTCTTCAATGAGACGAAATGAATGTCGTCTGAATTCATAATTTGTCTAATATACTCTAATGCAAAGATTCTTACCAGCACGTACTTTGGCATCTTATAGGGTGCCAATTCGCACCCAAAAACTCTGATCTCAGTGTGGTTTTGATACAGGTACCAGTCTCCTGTCTTTGCATTGTCTGAAAGATGTAGAATTCTCTGGACCTCATCATTTATTCGTGGCTTAGGCCTGCCTCTCAGCATGCTTACCACTGGGTGATATAAAAGATCAATGAAAACCTTGAAGCTATACTCTGTGGAGTTGTGCTTCAGAAGAGAAGTTCATGCTGTGACTGGCTGTGGCCTTCCGTCTGCATCCATCTTCTACATGGAGAAACTGAATTTGTCGGCTTGAAAGTAAACGAACATGTATGCCAGTATAGAAGAATATCTGAACATGCCCTCTGTGCCAAAATTCATGAACTGTTCATGAATATTGTCAGCCAAGAAGGTGCTATAATTGAACTGCGTTGTGGGATTTTCATCATTTGAGAAAATAGATAGAAAACCCAAGATGGGCTCATCCACCCATTGGTTAGAATAGTAACCTAGCAGGGCACAAAGGGAGGAAATTATTTGGTTTCCTTTGGTGGAGAACATGGATGACGGGTAAGGAGGATTTGTGGAAGGGAATTGAACGGAAGTGGGGAGGAAAAGCTTGAATATCTGAGCTCTCTGGGGAAAGGTCATTTTCTGATATAACTCAGTGAGGATTTCTAAATTGAAAGGGGACACAGATTCAGCATGGGGAATTTGCATCATCTGGTCAATGTCTTCGGGAGTGATGAAAAAGAGGACGTCTCCAGATGAGGAGACGATGGCCCTCTGATCAGGGATATAATGAGCTTGGCATTTGAGGGCAAATTCAGGAAAGTGGTGTATCTGGCGAAAAAGATACAGGGGCAAATTGGACTCCTAGAGTCCAATTTCATCACTCTGGTCCAGGAACACCTCCCAGAGCCATGACTGGAGATCTGAAAAATCGATGTCGCAAATGGTATCTGCGATCAACCTGTCTTTATCGACCAATGGGATTTTGTCCAGGTCAATAGGAGGAGGAAGAAAAGGATTCTCTTCTCCTTCCACTTGTCTTGGCTTTGACACCATTTTTGCAACAATACTTGCAATAAACACGATGTTAGTGGGGTTGAATGACTGTGGATGAATGCGATGGGAAAACAATGGAGGAGTAGGAGGTAATTTGGTGCAATGGATGAATAGTGGATGAATAAGGAAAATGACAGTTTTATTTAAAATTGAGGTCGGTTGGACGCGGGAAAACGGTCAGCATGACAACGGGTATGTTATCCAATAATTAATGGACAACGGGCCACTTGGGGGTGATATGGAAGGTGACGGTGACCAAAACATACGGATGGGTGACGTGGCTTCTAGGGATTGGAGGTGATTTGAAGTGAAAGTCACCATAAGGGGTTGGTCATGAGTGAAAAGGGGAAAAGGACATGACAGCAGGGACTGACAATAGTTATGGGATGGGACCCGACCCCGGGAACAAGTGGAACAAGTGGAATCAGTGGAGGATGACGTCTATGAGTGATGGGCTGTCAGATAGGATGTGGGGGATGGGACTTGAGGACCAATAGGCTGACACCATGTATGACCAGGGGCCCACCGAAAGGAATATCCATTCCGGACCACCCCCCCTCGGTTAAAGGCAGAACACTAGGGGGGGTCCGAAATCCATTGTGATCCATTGATCTACGCGCTTGTTTCCTGGCCGCAGATCTTAGCGCACTCTTTAATACTCATTCCGGACCCCCCCCCTCCATTAAAGGCCGAACGGACAGGGGGGTCCAGAATCCATTGTGGACCGTTGATTTAAGCACTGCTCCCTGAGCCGTCCAGATGAGCGCCCATGTTATTACCGATTTTGGACCCCCCCCCGGGTTAAAAGAAGAATGGTCGGGGGGGGGGTCTGGAATGCGTTGTGCACCATAGATCTTGGTGCCTGGATTAGAACCGTTGGGATGTGTAGGAAACATAAGCTGGGAGCGTACAAATATGTACTAGGGGAAAAACTTAGGATATAAAGCGTTTTATGGGTTTTTCCCAATTTTTCACATAGACACCACTAAGGGGACATCATCTAAACTATTCTTAGGCAATGGAGACATGGTGTAGCATTTTCATAAATATGGTTTCATGGGTGGTGAAGCAAATGAAGCAACTAACCTACCTGCTAACCTATCTTCCTAAAACAATTAACCCAGATTAAACTGTTGGGTTAAGAAATTACTCTACCTAAGGGCTATCTGACCAGAATTAGACAATCTGGTCAGATTTATTCACTAATATAACCTAAGGGCTATCTGACCAGGATTAGACAGTCTGGTCAGACTTATTCACTAACCTAGCAACATTAAATTTAAAAAGAACTTGGCCATGCTTGAAAGGTATGACCAAGTTACTGTTATTACGTGGGGCTTTTTATTTTCAATTCTTTTATGCCCTCTTTTCTTTTTCTTTTTCCTTTTTTTTCTTTTCTTTTTTATTTTTTCTTTTTCTCTTTTTCCTCAAATTATTTGCAGAATGAAAAATCATTTGTCAATAAAAACTAGATACAGATAATATCCAAGTCATCGGTTGATTCCCATAATTTATGGGGTGATAACAGCGGCTCCACCTGGGGATGGTACTTGCCCTGTTAAGTGCCAAGAATCATGGTTCCTTTCATCCTGAACATATCTTCTTGGTGGCCTTCATTGGTCTTATTCTCAAAACTTGGAAAAACAATGGTCAGCAGCTTAGGGCCTTCTCTTCGGGCTTCAACTGACTGACTAATGTTTCCCACTCAAAAAATGAAGTGAAAAATGAAAATTAAATTGGTATGTACAATGGAGAGTGAGTTCTTCAAATCTTTTACTGAGGTGGGACATAATGTTTCAACATTCTTCCATTCACAAGTGCTCCTGGCAAATCTGACCCATCGACGTTGTTTAGCAAGAAAGCATTGTTTCCTCTGAAAGCTTGGATCATGTAAGGACTTGTCCACAGGTTATCAAATTTCCCATGCTTTCCCTTGTCCTCATTCCTGGCATCCCATCTCAACACCAGATCTCCCAGCTCAAAATCATCTTCCTTGGTTCGTTTGTCAAAGATCTTCTTGATGTTTTCTTGGATGATCTGTGTTTTGTTGAAAACTTCTTCTCTAGTCTGTTGCAAATGAATCATCTGGTTGATTCTTCTCTGTGAGTCATTTGGATCAGCTTGCACCTCTTGAAGTAATTTCATGACAGGGACTCCTAGAGAAGTAGGGAAAACTGCTTATGTACCATAGACCAGCTGGTAAGGTGACATGCCAATTGACCTTTTGGTGGTCAATCTATCTGCCCATAAAGCAAATACCAACTTATCATGCCATGATTTTTTGTTTTCCTGCAATGTTTTCTTGATGATATTTACCAAAGTTTTGTTTGAAGACTCCGCCAACTCATTCCCCTAAGGGTAGTAGGCTGTGGAATGCCCCAAACCAATGTGATATCGGTTGCAGAAATCTATGAGTTTCTTCGACCGAAAGGCAGCTGCATTGTCAGTGATAATCTTTCTAGGACAACCAAAACGAGATAAAATATTGTTTTCAAGGAATTTGATAATTACTGAGTCAGTGGCTTGCCTTCTTGGTACTGCCTCGATCCATTTGGTAAAATAATCAGTGGAAGTAAGAATCCAACTGTGTTGGCCTGAAGACTGGGGGTGTATCTCTCCAATGAAATCGAGCCCCCATTGTTGGAAAGGGGCCTCAACTGATATAGGTTTCAGAGGTAAAGAAAGGAGTTTCCTTTTGCCTTTGAATAGTTGACAATGGTGACATGTTGTTACCTTCTGATGTACATCTGCAAACAAGGTGGGCCAGTAAAAACCAGCTCTGAGTATTTTGTTGGTTGTAACCTTCTAGTTCAAATGGCCACCACATTCTCCTGCATGAAACTCCTGCAACACTTTATCAGATTCATCTTTCAGTAAACAATTTAAAAGAATACCTGCAGGGTCTTTCCAATATAAATTTCCTTCCAAAATACAGAATTTCAAAGCCTTCAACTTCAAAAATCTAGCTTTAGTCTTAGTTAAACCAGGGGGAGCTTGTAAATTTTGTAAAACAAATATAAGGTCTACATACCATGGAGAGTTTAGAAATACCTCTCTAACGTTTGGAGTTGCCATCTCACCCTGTTCATCTGCAACATCTAGAAAATTAATGTCAAGAGCCTGGAAATTAGATTCATCCATTAATTTAGCAAGGCCTTGGCATTTGATAAGTTTTGTGGGCTTAATCTCTATATCATATTCTAAAATTACAGCAATCCATTTCCCCCTTCTTCCATCAGGGTTTTCCTGTGTTAGAATATCCTTTACTACCGCGTTCGGAACATAAGCTATTGTGTGGGAACGAAGAATGTAGACCCTGAAGTCTTTTATGGCTTTTACCAAAGCAAAAGATTGCTTCTCCATGATATTGTAGTTCATGGAAACATCTCTTAGAGCTTTGCTGAAGAAAGCTATGGGTTGTTCATACCCTTCACTGTTCTTCTGCAGTAACACCGCTGCTATAGTATGTTCAGAGGCAAAAGAAAAAAGATAAAAATCTTTAGTGAAATCGAGACTGATCAAAACTGGGGCTTCTGTGAGTGCTCGTTTGACTTGTTCGAAGGATTTTCTGGACTCAGAATCCCATTTTATTTTTACGTCCTTTTTAAGCATGTTTGTAATGTTTCGGAGGAGTTCGGCCAGATTGGGAATGAATCGTCGTAGAAAGTTAATTTGTTCGATAAAAGACTGTAGTTCCTTGAGGTTTCTTGGGTGCTCTAACTTTAGTATGGCCTCGATTCTACTGGGGTCTATTCTAATTCCATCTTTAGAGATGACGTGTCCCAACAATTTTCCTTCTTCTAACCCAAAAAGACACTTCTTAGGATTTAATGAAATCCCAAACCTTCTACATTTCTCGAAAACTCGTCTAAGGTGTCGCAGGTGTTCATCATCAGATTTGCAAAACACAGTCACATCATCTAAATAAACAACAATAAACTTACCTGATTCTTCCATGAAGGCGATATCCATGGCCCTCTGAAATGTGGCTCCTACATTCATCAGACCGAAAGGCATCTTCACGTACATGAAAGTACCCCATGGTGTGGTAAAAGTGGATTTATCTTGATCGTCCGGGTGAACTAGGACCTAGTTGTAGCCTGAGAAACCATCTAACAGAGATATCCTACTGGACCCGACCACTCTTTGCAGGAGGTGGTCCATTTTCGGTAATGGGTAATTATCTTTCAGGGATACTTTGTTCAGATTTTGAAAATCAATACAGAGCCTGATTTCCCCGGTTTTCTTCCGTGTAGGGACTAAATTAGAAACCCACTTAGAGAAACGCAGAGGGACTATGATATTGGCATCATACATTTTCTCGATTTCTTTTTCTATCAGAGGAAGCAACTTGGGATTTATCCTCCTAAGTTTCTGCCTAAATGGTTTTTGTTCTTCCTTTATGGGAATCCTGTGTTGTATGATGCTGGTATCATAGGATTTCAAATCTTCATAGCCCCAGGCAAAAACATCTGAATATTCTTTCAATAGCTCAATGTATTTAAGATTTTTTTCTAGGGGTAATGATTTGGACAGTTTGACCATCCTAGGCTTCTCTTCAGTTCCTATATTACATTCCTCTACCTCTTGTCTATGTGCTTCTATTTTTGGTTTCTTAGCTACATCGTTACTGTCAAACAGATCTTCTAAAGGAACAAGACCTCTAGGTAAAACATTGCTTTTTAGCTGTAAAACATCGGCATCCATTTCTTCATCCCCTAAATCTCCTTAATCTACTGTATCTACTCCTGAATTTACAGTATTCACACTATCTATTTCAAAATCCAAACTATTTAGATTTTCGTCTTCATTTTCTAAGTCTATATTTGTACATTCAAAATCGTTCTTGCATTGCAGAAAGTCCTCTATCTGATCATCATTTCCAAACACTTGCCAGTACCTGATATTATTGGGAACCGTCAGTCTGCATTTCACCTCAACAGTGTATGGGCGAGTTTGGCGGAAAGGAATCTTGCAGGAGGCTGCTGACGTAGCCAATCCGTCGGCCAGAATATTCTGTCCCCTCGGCATTACCTGTAGGTCAACCTCATTAAAACAATTCAAAGCATCAAGAACAACATTCCTGTAGGCTCTAAGGCATGGGTGTTTAGAAGCATATTCACCTTTAATTTGTTTGATAATTAATTCAGAGTCACCCCTTACCATTATCTGCTTAGCACCAACCTTTTTCAACAGCTTCATACCGAGCATTAAAGCTTCATACTCGACAACATTGTTAGTGCACTGGAAATTTAATTTGTAGGAATGATTCTCTGAAACCCTGTTTCGATGATTATGCAGCCAGACTCCAGCTCTTGCTCCTTCTTTACTCACATCTCCATCAAAATCCATACTCCAGAAGTCAGCGAGGAATTCTTCAGTGATTACATTTTTCATCTTTGCTACCTCACTAATTTCTGGACCTTCATATTGACCAGATACATCTTCCATTAGCTGCGTATCTTGCTCTTCCATATCACCATCATTGTACAAGATGAAAGAATCCAAATCGGAATGTGCAGAGTAAAGGGGGTAATTGTGAGGCTTTTCTTGACTACTGGCCATGTACTTCATCAATGTTTCTCTGTATAACCTCCTTTGTTGCCCAAACACTGGGATAGTGGAGTAAGACATATCCAATTGTAGGGTTCCTTTCAACTTAGCTCCCCAAGACCGGGATAGAAACATTCCATACTTAGGCGGGATGTCTGTAACCACCACGTCCATTACCATGCTTTTTGAAGGGATCTGAACCAGGGTGATGCATAGGTCTTTGATCAAACCGATACATTTGACTTTGCTGGAGTCGAATGAATGTAAATCCTTGTATGGTCTGGTGACCTCCAATCCCAGTTTTTCCATTACTTCTTTAGGCATCAGATTATGTGAGGCACCTGAGTCTAACATAGTGTTATGCAATATCAAGTCGTGTATGTTTAAACTGATGTAAAAAGGAGCTACGTCACCTGTATCATCCTGGCCATCTACTTTAGGTCCGAAAAGGAGTTCGAGATGATCGTCAGTAAGGTTCATAGTGTCTGAATGAGTCACTGATCTGATAGTCAAGGCCTTGGTGCCTATGTCAGGTTCAATGGCCAGTGCTTTTATTACCTGTGAACGATACCCGTCTTTATTCATCAACTCTGTTAGTGGGATGGGAATTTTTATTTTTTCCAATTCCCCTTCAAGGCTAAAGGGTATAAGAGCTCTTCCTTGGCTGATAGGTTCTGATTTGTCTGTCATGTTCTTTGGCTCAGAAGTACTCGGCGGGTTAACATGTGAAGCATCAGGTTGTGATGGTCTTTTCAGAATAGTGATGTTTTTCTTCAAAGGAGCGTCAGCTTTACTCTTCTCAGAAATCTTCTCGGCAGTAGTATTCTCAGTAGTCCTCTCAGGAGTCTTCTCAGTAGAAGGTTCAGGGGTGTTCTTGGTTTCGATTGTCTTCTGTGTTTCGGTCGTCTTCTTGGAAGAAGTCCCTTTTGTCTTCGAACTCCCTTCTGTCTTCTTGCTACGCAGATTGTACTGTCGGTGTACTTCCAGAATAGAATTCTCAAAGGACTGTTGTTCCGCATCTTCAGCTTCTTCACTTACCTTTGTTTGATTTAGCAGAAAGAGTTCCTTCTCTTCTTGAGTAAGGAAAATGGCCTCGTTTTCGTGAATGCCCATAAGGTTGATGTGAGTGTCCTCCAATTCTTCAATCACTTCTCCCCCATCATCAACATATTTTTCTTGCATGGGAGGTCTAATCTGTTGATCTAGGCCCCTCTTCTCTCTTTGATCCCGAGGATCTCTCTGTCTGATCTGAGGAGGATTTCTCCTAAAGTTGGGGTTCCGAACCTGAGGTGCAGGTGTGTTGTCTCTCGGAGGGTTTCTGTCTGACACACTCACTCTTTCCAACATTAGTTCTAATGTTTTGACCATAGAATCCCATTTGGAATTAGTGTTCAGTGTGGAAGGTTCTTCCTTGATCGTGACTCTCCTTTCTGACCTCTATCGTGCTCTTTTTGCTAATAAATTGGCCTCTACACTAATCGCACTTTTCTTCATTTCCTCTAGGGTGGAAACATTTCTTTCTTTTAGTTGATATGACATGTCAGCATCAAATCCATCAGGGAATTTAATCAATGCCGGACCTTGGGGAGGTTTGATTTCAGTCAGGATTGCGTTGTAGAGGTTGTTGAAACGGGTGCAATAATCTTGGACCGTCTCACCTTGGTTTCTCTTTATATTCT
>ML827361.1:11075-25902 GCA_009831015.1 Picea engelmannii | reverse complement strand
GTATCACTTTTGAACCTTCATTTTGAGGTGGTCCTGCTAGACAATCTTTCTTCTGTTGTATCTCCCAAGTTTCAACTCTTCTGGGTATGAAACATTTTTTTTTGTAGTTCTCTGATATTTCTTCTCTGCAATGCCATAGGTCTGATCAAAATTGGATGTTCCAAGTGGAATTTATGGTAACTTCCCCACAACTTGCTGATTTTTTTCCTTTCCATGAGATCTCACTTGTATAGCATTCCCTGCACAAAATAATTGATATAAAATTATTAAACGCATACCAGAAATACTACAGACTGTCCACTATCCAACGAAACTAGTTTCACTCAATTTGGATACTCTAGGAAGAAGTTATGATTTTTTTACCTGGAACACCTTCTTGAGACTAGTCAATAGGACTAGTCAGATACCCTATCTTCCATAGGGTGTATCTACAAATGTAAGATGACCCAGAAGATGAAATGTTTACCACAGATACCTTACTAATTTCTATGAATAGCCTCCAGAGTTCAAGGCTTGAAACGTTACATAAAAATGTTTATAGCGAAAATTCTACAATGACTCAGTTCAGGATGATTCCAGAACCCTATATTGAACAGGTTGTATCTTCGATAGTATAAGGCCTCAAGAGATGAAATGTTAACCCAACATACCTTGATCCATCTAATAAATATCCTCCAAGTCTTTCCTTCTGAAACATTGTAGAAAACAAGTTATAGTGAAAATGCCAAGGTGTCTCAGATGCAGCAGCGAAATCCCAAGACCTTGAGCTCTGAAACCATATGTTAAGAACCAAATATCAATATAGCATAGAAAAACCTCAGAATAAGTACTCAATTCCTTGAAAAAGAGATAATTTCAGATAATAATCCTCTTCGAGGGGGAAACCTCCTTTTACCACACATAAATGTTCAAGTACAAGATGATTCCAAATGAAAATGTCTCCTTTGTATATATAGGAGACTAGCAGGTATAATTACAACTAATTAAATAAAGCCGACATAAATAAAATAACATTACTAATGTAATATGCCCCAATTAAAGGGTAATGAGTCAATATTAGGGCTTAACAACTTGAATCCCATAGGTGGATGCCATGGGTCCACATGATGGATGAAAGAGATGAAACATTAGAGGCCTAGAATATGACTTGGATTACATAACCTATCCCCCACATGCCAGACATTCTGCCTGAGAGAGGGAAAATGCACCTAGGAGGGTTAGGGTTTGGTGGTGAGGTTGACATGCATTAACAAAAGGAAGTTTTGAGGAGTTTGAGGCTTTGACCATGAAGGAAGTGACTTGGATGATTTGTTGGGTATGTGTTATAGCCCCCCCCTTGGGTGTGTAGGGAGAAGAAATCCCCCCGTATGAGGGTTCGGGGGTAGCACCCCCGAGAAATTTTTTTCCTCGAGAAACGTGTCTCATTTTTTCCTCATTTTTTGTGTTGCCTCGATTTTTGTGTCCATTGTTGGGAGGTTTTTTGGAACATGGTGTTTTTATGATGGTTTTTGTTGGCACAAGGGAAGACCTAGGGTTCAATGCTTCAACAACGCACCAACAAAAACCTAACTACCGACCCTTTCGAAAACAACTGCCAAGAAGGTGAAGTCTCACCAGAGGTAGAGGCAAGGGGGGTTACAGGACTCATGTGTCTATAACAAAGCTAGGACACAGATCTGTGATTACAATTACTTTGTAGAGTACTTAAAAACTACATGAATTAGTTTATCAACTTTATTCACATCATAGAACAAACACTAAGGACATATTGATGTGGTAACAATGACAAAATACACATCACACTTAGCATCATAAGTTAGATCTAGCCCATTCAACATAAATAAAGAACTAAAAAATTATAGATCCATGTATCATACATAACAATCAGTGCACTAAGTAGATCCACAGCATAAACATCATAACACAAAGAAAACCATCAACACATGATATATGTGGTTCACCCTAGTGTGGGGCTACATCCACCAACTGCTTCTTCTTCTTTATTAGGCTTCAATCTATTACATTCATCTTATCCTATGCACTAAGCCACAAAGCCAATATTCTCACCGAAAAGGTGACCTGCACACCAAGCACCAGATCCACCTTCCCAAAATTAGGTCAAGGAACATAGCTAACTCCTCTATCAAGCACAAAGCCTTACATACACAGTCTGTTGCACTAAGAAACCCAAAACTACTTGCACTTAGCCTTGAAAGATCTCCACACCTCTCTACATTACATTCTTACTTATTTATACTTTTACATTTATAGAAAGGCCTAATGATGGGTAAACCCATGGGACGGCATCCCATAACCCATTACAAAAACCTAAGAATTCCATGTTGGGTCCACAAATCCCACAAAACAAGTGAGATCCTCGATCTCAACTTCGCTTAGGCGCTCCTTCTTCGATCAGTGTGTCGAATTCAAAAAAATTGGTCAAACCTGACCAAGATTTCCTCAAACACTTGGTTGAAGGCCAACAGGCCCCCAACACTCACTTGTGACTCGTCCCGAATCACTCAGATCTGGGCAGTGCTACTTCGAAGGCCTCGAGCTTAGCTCTAGTTGCCTCAACTTGCTGCTTCACCTGAGCCTCCTTCTCAACAAGATCTTGGATCATCTTCTCTATAACAAGCCCTTCCAGGAATTGTTCCATTATCACAAGCACTTGGTCCAATTGCGAGCCTTTTCCTTCGATCTCTTCAAACATCGTGCAGGCTTCATCTTGCACCGATTGTAGCCTCTGTGTGACTTCCATTACTGCACAATGTTCTTGAGATCTCCTCATTCTCTCGACTGTAGTAAGTAACTTCATCTATTCCTATACTAATAGTGCCTACTCCTACACCTCCTGTAGCTATGCTTTCAGTTTCCTCAACTCTAGATCTTATATGAGGCGTTCATAAGTCTACACACTTTTGTTTCTCAATTTCTTGCATTCTGAGGTGAGGGCTCTAATCCTTTCAACTGTGCTCTTAGTGGCTTCCTCCCTTTGATTGTGCACTTCCTGTGGAGTTCTTGGTACTTCTTGGATATCTAACTCTGTTACCCTTGCTTGAAGATTTTGGATGGCCTCAGTGAGCTTTACCACTTGAACCTCAACTGAGTCATGTTCTTCCTGTGCCAATCCTGACACAAAGAGAAGTTCTTTTCTCACCACTTATTTGACTGCAATCTGATCTACGAACAGCTGGTCATTTTCCCTCTGTATCTTCACTTTGTCTTCCTCGAGCATCGCCCAAAACTCATGTTTCTCATTTTCATATGAAGTTACACAGTACTGCGCAACTCGTAGTTGCTCTAAGACTTCTTCTTTCTCTTTCTTCAAGGCTCCTATAACCTTCTCCTTTTCTTCTTGAACTTTATGAAGTCGAGCCTTTGTTGCATCTATTAATCTTCTCAATTAGGTAGGCTCAACACCAATTCTACAATCTTCGATTAGGAAGGCGCAATAGGTACTACGCGGCTAACTTGAGTAACTCATTATATCTCCTTCATCTCCTTCTCGACGTTGTTGGTGCAATTATATGCATAATATATTACCAAACATAAATTATCAACCGAGATTTGTAATCAGTAGAGTTGATGCACTATATGTGTCGATAACAGATAGGTTCCTATGTTTGTTTAGTATACCTTATATACGAAAACCATTTAGAAACCAACACACTTTTAAAAATAACAATCTTCACACAATTCAAAAGCTGGAAAGAAAAACTCATAAACAAGCAAAAGCTCTTGCTCAGGTGATGGACATGTTCATTGATGGATCATGAAAAGAAAATATGAACTTTGATTCTATCTCCTGGAGCAACTAAACTAACAAGTGGAATGCTCCATTAAAGCTTATGTATGGTGAAATATGGAGATCCAACTGTTCCTGCATTACAACACTTTGCAACAAATTCAAATAGTGAAATCAAACAAAATAACATGAAATCAAAATAACAAATACATGAAATGAAAATCTACACTAACAATTTACAATAAGCTTACCAAGCTGGATCAGTGGCCCTTTCCAATGCCAACATGGAAGCTTTTATATCACTAGATACTAACTTCTACGAGAGACAAAATCACTGAATCCAAACTTGCATTAATATCCAACAAGTAGGTTTACAAAAGAGTCTATTTGTTAATCAAATCTACATCATAACAATTCTCTTCAATCTACATCATAAAAATTCTCTTCTTAATCTACATAATAATACTTCTCCCCCTCTCATGAAGAGAGGGAACTCTCTTTTATACATGAGAGCTTTGAAAAGAAGATAAACATCTCATAATTACAGATCCACTTTTCTCTCAACCAATTTCTCATTATTACAAAATATAATCCCTTCAAATCCTCACACATATCTCTCATATATCTTGGATAATATATGACAACCAAATCTCCATGATCTTCTCCTTGGATTAGGATTGAATTATCTCCTCAAATATTGAAATGGCAGAGGAAGTATTCGAGAAGTCTTTTTGAATTAATCCTTCACACATTACAAAGATCACATATTTTTGATATATATATGAAAACCTCTCAATTTTTTGATATTTAATCACAAATTCCCTTTTAATACTAAAATAAATGATTTGGAAAATAATAAGGTTAAACCCATATTTAATTATGAAAATGGTATCATGAAAGGTAAATGGGGCGATGAAATGTGAAGAATGATGAAGGGAAAGGTGGATGGAAATATGACATTTCTGAGTCCCAACATACCCCCCAACTGAACTTGTTGCATGTCCTCATGCAACTGTGCATGGATCTTCTCAATAAATTTTGGCATATGAATTTTGGCTTTGAGTGATGCTATTGAATATTTCAAGGATGGGATTTACATGATTAACAACTGACATTTTCTTATGGTTGGTTCTTGTGTGACAACCATGAATATAGAGAATGTTGGTTCTTGTGTAAGCAACATTCATTTCACTATTTGTTCTCTTGTTGTTATGATAATAAAATGTTGGTTCTTGTGTAAAAAACATTCATTTCATTATTTGTTCTCTTGTTGTTATGATAATAATTTACCCATTTACTTGCTGGAATAAGAAAATATCACTGAGTATAAGAAATCCCTTTTGCATATTTGTGAATCATGCCAATATGTATATCAATGCTTATGAAGAAAAGTGCAACAGAGTATCGTTGGAAGAAAAAAATGTTGGTAAATGGTAAGTGAGACGAAAAATGGAATGATGGTAGTGAAAAAAATGGAGTGATGATAGAAAATATAGTCCCCCACCGCCCCCGCCCCCCCAACTGAATTGGTTGCATGTCCTCATGCAATGTGGCATGAGTCATAGAAGTGAAAAGGAAAGGGAGCATGGTGATGGATTTTTCCAAATTCATTCTCTCTAGCATGTAAGGAATTGCATGATTAAATATTAGAAAACAACATACCTCCACTTACCCAAAATGTTGATGAACTATGCAATAGGAATATGGTTGATGTGGCTACTAGAGCATGGAATATTCCACTGCTATAGGATCATGTGAAAGGAGACTGGTGTTGTAGCTATAACTATTGTCACTGTTGGATCAAAGAATGTGAAGTGGAGGAATCTGAACTGCTGTTGATGAATCATGGAAAAGAGGAAGTAAGGAAGTGGAACTGTAGTACTCTCATATAGCTGAAGTCATGCTACTGTAACTGCTGAGGAGTCATGGAAAAGTGTATAGTCTTCACCCGTTGTGAAACTCGATGGTACAATTCTAGTCATGCGAATGAATGTGTCGATGTTGAGCATGAAGAGAAGTCATTGGATTACCGACCATTGATGAATGTCGTTAACCAATGAGATGAAACTCATCATTGATGTCAATGAGTGCCAAGGTACCCAAGTACATCTTGTGAAGTGTGAATGAATGAGTTGATGTTGAGCCACTTTCAAGATCTGATGATCAAGGGACATTGATGTATTCCCATGATTGTCAGCAAGAGAACTTGCCATTAAGGCATGCAAGCCTCTAGGTACTCAAATGGACTCTAGTTTATATCCTAGATAAGGTGTTGAGGTCGATGGTGCAAGACTTGTTGAAAGGTGGGCCTTAAGGAATCCCACATCAGTCAACACGTGTTTGTAAAAATATTGGTAGGACTATAAATGAAAAGATCTCAGTAGCAACAATGTGTATGAAAAAGAAAGCAGGGTAATGTAGTCGTCAAAAGGGAACTGAATGGTTTTATTTGCAAGGTAAAATGAATGGAAAAATAGGAAAGAGATGTATGAGACTTAGAAAGATAGGCATGTGCGAAGTCATGAAGGATAAGGAAATGGAAGATAGACCTCATCGCAGGGATGACCAATGCGCTTTGAAGGAGAGATATGGGGAAAGAATTCATGACATGGAATGGTTGTATGGATAGGTTTTGTGTAGCAACAAACGTCATGATGTGTGCGATAAGACTCAGCTCCTTCAAGAAGTCATGAAATCATGTTTTTCTTTTAAAAGTTTTGTGATTCTAGAAAATCACTTTAGCAGCAAGATGCGATCGGTCGTGCACCTGAAAAAAAACTTAGTACAAATCCTACATGAAAACTTGTGAGATGTTCGAAGAAAAACATAACATGCAAAAATAAGTACGAATGCATCAAGTAAAAGAAAAAAATGTGTTCTTATACCCGTTGTCATGGTCGTTGCGTGCACGCTTGTTTCATCGTTGATTGCTTGCTAAAGTGACTCCAAAAAACCACTTAGCATAAAATCGTAAGGCATAAAAACATTATCATTTTCAAGAATGATGAAAACATCCATTTGCAATTTTATTTTCATTTTTATTTTTATTATATATATTTTTTTGTTTTTGAGGTTTTGTAAGTGTATTTATTCGTACAAAAATAAACTAGAAGATTTTTGTTTTAAATGGCAATGGGAAAATTACTAAATAATACAAAACCAAAGTTACAAGTTTCAATCACCATATATAAGCCTCCATTTTCTCCATATGAAAACAATTTTCAATCTATGTGCGGGAAGGTAAATGAGAAAAGTAGGGTTCAGAAATAGTTGCCAATGAGAAAATGAATCTTGCTCTACAAATTGAAAGTCATTTTCTGCATGTTGAGAGGGTAGGGGGGACAAAACAACATTTTCTAGCGTGAGCAACCTACCATATTATCCTTCTTGATAATGATCACCTGGAAACTGAAATAAACACACAATAGAGTTGACAACAAAGTAGTTGCAATATTTATCAGAACTTCAAAAATCCCAATACCATTGTAGAAGTTGCTCTAAGATATTTACAAAATGATTCAACTACAACAAACCATAGGCCTTAATGTTCAAATTCAGTAGACCATATTATTATAAGAAGTTAATGAATCCAAAAAAAGAAAGTCTGTGACTACTAGTTTCTAAACAAATTATGGGCTACTAAAACAAAGAAAAACACCATGGCGCAGAAATATATATACTATTTTTGCACAACACTTCCCTAGTATCATTCAAACGCCCATTGATTTTCACGCCTGACCTCCTTCTCCTCTTCAGGAGTAAAATCATTCTTTATATTGAAGGTTTTTTCGTATGTCTTCGGGGGTCTTCCCTTGATCATGTCAGCCACAATCTGGAATGTCAGATCCAAAATATTTTTTATGTTGAGATAGTTGGCAGCTAGGATTAGGTCGAACAAAGTGGCTTGATAAAATTTAACGAATTATTGATCCTAGGTCTTGATTTCGTCCTCAGAAATAGCTGACTTCTTGTCTACAGGCTTCTGCATCTCGACATGGTACTTGCAGTACTAGATGACCTTCGAGAGTATATTGCTAGAGACATTAGGGAGAGGAATGGCACTAGAGGTGCCTGTATCCTCGATCATGTTCTTAATGGTCTAATATTTGAAGGCCACAACCTCATTGACATCGAACAATTCATCATCAGAGCTCTTCAAACTCACCTTGCATTCCCTGGCCATTGCTTCCCAGTTGCCCGATGATCTAAATAAACAAAAAGGAGAGAACTCAGAGAAAAGTCTCTGTGTGTAAGGGAAGAGAACTCAGAGAGAAGTCTAAACGAACTTTGCCTGAATGATCTAAATGATATTCAGGAGGTTGAAAATATCGTTGGCTAGATCAGTTTTGGAGCATTAACAACAGATAAATTCTGCAAACTCTGCGATGCACCTTTTGGAGCTGCAATGACTGGAACTGTACCAAGAGTCGATAGTATTGATGCGATTTTCCAGGAGGTTCTTATGGCATGGTTACAGAAGAAGAAGTAGACTGATGATGATACGAATATTTTGATGACCCTGCATGATCACTTGGCCATGAGTGAACGCTCCCAATAACTGCACTATAATTTTCATGCGTATATATTTCCATAAACCATTGTCAATGTCTAAAGAAGGATCATTGTTGCAGGTAGTTTTGATCATAGAGATATGGGTGGCACCATCCGACATAAAAAATGGGAACCTTATCTCTAATATAATGAGTAAATTAGTTTTGATCCCACCTAGTTTTGGTGAGATGAGGTCTATGTGAAGGACGCAGAAGTTTCGTTAAATGGTGATCTCCACCAGAAGATATGAATGCGAAAGATATATCTACTCCTAGGATACAAATTACGGCAGAGACTGCTGCAACATTGGTTGTAGCCATCGACATTCCTTATTCCTTCCAATTTCTCCAAGATATGGATACATAATCATGATGTAGCGGTTCCCTTCATAGTAATAGTGTGTGGCACAGTTCTCTTTTATTGACGACGTATATTCTTCTAGGCAATGACTTCTCTACCACAGATCTACTCTCTCTGAGGCTGCACGACCCATGATCTAGAATTATCCCTAGCGATTCTCAAAACAATCGAAATATCTAAACAATGATGGTGGTAGGTCATGGTGGCACCTGCGACATAGGCTCGACTCTTCCCTTAATGAGACAATCTCCTCTGTAATCACTTAGGACCAGTCATTGTGTATGTCTTTCTAGAACCTGTTTGCCCATATGCAATTTGGAGGCGTGAACTCTCATCAACTAATGGTATGTAGCAATAGAATCAAGCTCGTCAAAGAACAAGACACATGGCGCTGACTGTCGGGATTTGTCTACAATCAATGGCACAAGACACTTAACAAATGTCTAATCTCCAGCAGAGCTGTGTGTTGAAACTCTTGCATTTTTAAATGTTATATATATATATATATATATATATATTTTATTTTTAAATGTTTTATGTTTTTATATATATATTTTTAAATGTTTTAAAAACACAAAACACAAAGCTATATTTAATAATTTTTATTTTTATTTTTTATTTTTTTATATAAAAGTCATTTATTATTATTATTATTATTTTATTCTTATTTTTGTAAAGATCTTGTCCTAAATAGAAAAATTAAATCAGAAAACTAGTTTAATATAAAGAAACAATTTTTTTAGTTGTTGTTTTAATTTTGTATTATTCCTAGATTTAAAAATAAATTTAAACAATTAAAGAAATTTGCTTATTTAGAAAATGGAGATATATAATTTGAAATTGAAGCCGAACAATTCGATTGGGAATTATTTTATTGTCAAAAATTTTCCATTCGTGAAACTTCATAGTCATTCTACTTTATGATCCTCACGATCGCACGAAGCACGCAGGAGAGCATACTTATTCTAGCAAAAATAAAAACTTGAAAATAAAATCCTACTACACTACGCTAATTGAAAATTAGAGATTTGTTATGTGTAATTAAACAACCAATGTAACCATAAGCGCAACAATAATAAGAATATGTTCATTGTGAATTTTTCAAATGACAATAAAAAATATACATAGCCATGCGAAATTCACTGTTGAAAGTGTAATTTAACAAAATAAAAAGAAAAACTGAACGAATCTAACCTGGTACTTGCCATAACTCCTCATTTTCCTCCTCGATCTCTTTCCTGCATAATTGTTCATTATCAGATGTGCAGGGTTCCTTGTATGTTGTTTCTTCATTTTCCTCTGGAGGAGTAATTAAACTTTCAGCTGCTGTCAAAATCTTCTCTTCCCAAGAAGAAGGGATCCCAACTTTTTCTAGGATCTGAGTGAGTTGTTCCAAGATTATACTCATAGTTAAACCATATTGAAAAAGGATAATGATTTATCATCAAAGATTTGAATTTTTAAAACTAAGAGATTAAAACTATTTATAAAAATAAAACACACCAAACTTGAACTCCTTGCGTTACTGGGACCCTGTTGTCACCATGTTATTGGTTCACACAAGTTAGCTCTGTTGGTGTTGGAGGTCACTCCTAGATTGCAGCAGGAGCAGAGCCCGATGCCCATCAGTTTATGTCACGATTTGTTTATAAAGGGTGACCAAATGGAAGACAACTCAGAACCATATTGCTCACTCAGAAAACTTGGTTGGAACAAAAAAGACATGCGAGGTCTTGATTCAACTTGAGCCAGTAAGTTTGTATAGTGATGAGTGAGTGAAAGAAAAGAAAGGGGAAAAGTCTCAGAAATGAGATCATCTCAGACCAGAGAAACTTCAAAGTAAACCTCAAACGTTGTGGAACTAATACAATCAAACATACATCATATAGTTACGACAACACCCAACTGAATCATCCATACCCGATCACTTAAGATTCATAGGAACGAGGAAAGAAGAAGGCTAGCTTCCATTAAACAAGAAATCTCAAAATATCATTGTATAACCAGAGAACCAGAGGCTTTGTTAAAGCTTTACAGTCGGGAGCTTAGCTCTACCATCGATAGATTACAAAATGGTAAAATTGCCTACATATACCCAAAGCCAATAACGACAACAAAACCAAGACTTATCATTAAAAACATTATGTCTTCATGTTTACTAGCAGACTGCACCTGCAATCTCTAGATGGTCATGCACTTGTGTCAGATGCAACCAAGCTCCTAGCAACCCTACAAAATAATTGACCTGTCTCAAGTCCCTTTCCGGACTTTCCATTTATGGTGGAGACAATGTCTAACCACCACCAACCACCTCAATAACTACTTCCTTGGGATTGGGAATGGCCCAACCAACTTTGCATTCTTGGAACGTGGAATCCTTCTCGCGCTGCCACCTGGATTGATTGAACAACCTAATGGATAAGGCATGGAGGTTGGTGCGAAGATTGGGGCACATAATTGGAAGTGGTGGATGAGTGGTGACTAGGTAGGGATGTGTGGAATCAGCGAATGAGGAGGTGATGGGACATGATTGGTCGAGGGAGGACATGCTGCTTATGAGGGAGAGATGTGGAAAAGAGAGGGATAGGTGTTGGAAGGCAAGATGTTGAAACGAGAACAAGGTGGGCCAAGATGGTGCTAAATGGAGGTGAGATATGGAGTGGAATATAGGTGGTGGAAAATGAAAGGTGGAAGCAATCGTGAGGGGATGATAGGGGGACCCACTTTAAGCCGCCAAATCTAGACCCCCCCCCCCCTCATTAAAGGTAGAATAGCGGGGGGTCTGAAATCCATCCTCAATCGCAGATCTAGGCACCTTGATCCTAGCCGCTCAAACTTGCCTGCTCGATTCTGGACCCCCCCCTCCGCCTTAAAGGTAGAAAGGCGAGGGGGCTCTGGAATCCAACCTTGCCCGTAGATCTGGGCACAAAGATCCTAGTTGCCCAGTTTTGTCCGCTACTTAACGAAACATGCATTGCACCCCAAACTTAGGGTAAGTGGGTTTTTACTCCACTTCTTGCCATCTTTTCGCCAAAGGGGGTCACCTATTAGGAAAAATACCCCCTTACATGTTTAGGTGCTAACAAGCTCATCATAAATAAAAACTAAATTTACATAAATAAAAACACACTTTTTCATAAAATAAGGAGAAACACACAACTACATAAAAGGGAGAGGACAACCTAACTTTGGAGCAACCCCACTAAAGTGGATGCATAGGTTCTTACCTCTCATCTTACCATCTTCTCTCTGCCCTTAGGTCATCCATAAAACCAATCCAAAAACAATCTAATTCAAAATGCTACATATAACCGTTTACAACTCCCCAACAACGATGCCAAAATATATTACCAAACATAAATTATCAACTGAGATTCGTAATCAGTAGAGTTGATGCACTATATGTTGGCATGTTTTACAGTCAGTGTATGCTTTTCATTGATGGCAAGTACAATAGCGATGATGGCTTGAGTACAGGAAGGATGTGCCAGGCGGGCACCAAAAGTCTTTTGGGAAGATGCTACAGAGCAAGCTCGACAAGATCAGAGTATGCAGTAATGGATCTCATTGAAGATTTCCTGATGAATGTTAGATATGAGTTTGAGGTCCAATCGGCGTTGGATCCAGGAGAACTTACACGCTCTTTAAAGAGCAAGGCAAAATGCAAAACCCTGAAAAATCACCTCAATAAAGACTCCATTTTGGAGTTTCGGTTATTGGTAGATGGAGAAGTCAAGAGTCAAGACTCTCCAACTCAGGAGTCTCGAATTCGTGAAATGCGAAACCCCGAAATCATGAAATAGGCGCATCGCTCGAAGTTTCAGCTACCAGAGTTTTGGATACCGGGAGATAGGGATGTCACAGACTCTCGTCATTAGGAGTCCCGTAGTGCCGAAATGCAAAATCCCTAAGCCCAAAAACAAAGGCACATCACTCAGAGTGTTGGATACTGGGATTTTGGTTACCGCGAGATGGAGATGTTAGAGACTCACATCATCAGGAATCCCGAAGTGCCAAAATGTGAAAACCTGAAACAGGCGCATCGCTTGGAGTGTTGGATATCGAGATTTCGGTTACCAGGAGATGGAGATGTCAGAGACTCACATCATCAGGAGTCTCGAAGTGCCGAAATGAGAAAACCCAAAACATGCACATCACTTGGAGTACTGGATACCAGGATTTCAGATACCAGGAGATGGAAATGACAAAGACTCTCATCATAAGGAGTCTCGAAGTCTCGAAACCCGAAATCGCGATATGAAAAATTGCGAAGTGATCTGGGCCAACAGTTCCAGGAAGTGAATGTGGCAGACCACGTCAGAAAGGACAGGTGGAAGACCATGACACATGGCATGATCAGACAATGACAAGTGTCAAGTTGATTTGGCATTTCAAGTCACTAGAATTCACATTTCTAAGTGACACGTGGCAGCCACTCGGGTCACGACATGTCATCGAGTGACATAAGACTGACCTCACTCCGAGAGTTTTTGCTTCAGGAGTTTTATCACTATCACTCCCCTAATGTCCCAAAGAATGAAGTCCCAGGGTAGAGAATAATCGTCGAATCATCAAGGGTGTGGACCTTTGATCCAACTCCATTTCAGAGTTTCAGATACCGAGATTTGGAAGATTCAAGTGACGGGACTCTTCATCGCAAGAATCGTGAAAGGCCAAAATGCGAATTTCCGAAATGATTGGAGCGATTGCAACCAAACTCCATTTTGGAGCTTTGGATACCGGGACATGGATCATCAAGAACACATCACCATAGGAATGTCGAAGTGATGAAACACGAAATTGCGAAATGCAGCTTTTGAATAAGGCTATGGTCACATCCACTGGTCACATCGGTGAGAGATAGAGGAAAGAGCTAGAGCAACCAAGCTCCATTTCGGGGATCGCAACATGGAGTGTCAAGACACTTTATCACACAAATGTCGAATTGCTGAAAATCCAAAATGCGAAACACGGTTAGGCTCAGCTAGAGGTCACAAAATTTGGTCACATCAGCGAAACATGGGGGAAGGAGTTAGTGAAGACAAGCTCTTTTTTGAAGTTTCGGGGGTTGGGAAATGGAGAGTACTAAAATCCTCCACCACGGTGGTCCCAAAATGCCGAAGAGAGAAATGTCGAAATGAATGCAAGACTAATGAAAGTCATCCAATGGTGCAGATGAAATTGAATCAAATCAGAGGGCTATTGCTGCACTTCGTAGTGTAACTGCTAGAAACAAATGATGGTTTCTGTCAGAGGATGAGCTCATCTATGAAAGAGAAGACGAAGAGTCTCAACTGCCAAAGAAGCTGAGGAATCTTCACATAACACCCAATGATGATGGATGCACGAGTAAAACAGTGAGAGAAGCTGAAGAGTTGTGATGATGATCAGGCAGAGCACTCGAGATGGAGGGAGCATGCAGAAGCATGGAAAGATAGCATGCACAAGGAGGAAAGAGACTATAAGTATGTATAACAAAGAAGAGATGAGTGTTGTTGTTGTTATGAGGGATTGAGGTGTGAAGGAGGAGGAGAGCTTAGCAGCAGAAATGCACAGAAGGGGAATGGTGCATTGAAGAGACATGGCACAAAGAGCATAAAAAGAAAAATAATAGAAAGCACAAGGAGTGTGAAAAAGACACTGATGCAGACAGAGCAGCGCAGTGTAGCAGAACAGTGATGAGACCAGTAAGCCATTGAAGAACTTTATATCACTGTAATAAGTCATAATAGTAAATATTTATATTTCAGGGTGGTAGGGAGGTGCTAGGGAGGATTGTTGTCCTTAGAGGTTCAAGTGGGTGCTTGAACAATAGGAGTTGTAGCTTCCATCTGGTTAGAGCCAGAGAAACCAGGGTGGAAGGGTGGTGCAAGGGAGAACTATTTTTCTCTGTTTTACAGGTTGGTTCCTGTATGATTGGAAGTTGGTGCTTCCATCCAGTTGGTGCTGGAACACCAAGGAGTTGGTGCTTCCCTCTAGTTGGTGCTAGAGAAAACAGGGAGTTGGTGCTTCCTTCTAGTTGGTGCTAGAGAAACTAAAGAGTTGGTGCTCTCAGCAAGTAGCAGCTTGCAAAACAGAGGTTGCAACCTCATTATGAGTTGGTGCTCATATGTATGATAATGTAAAGAGTGTAAAGATTACTTATCATATAAAGAAGAAGAAGTTTTT
>ML827360.1:35729-46176 GCA_009831015.1 Picea engelmannii | reverse complement strand
AAAAAAACAAAGCTTAAAACTTTTAGCAACATTTTAAAATTATGAATGTGAATTTTATAATTATGGATATGGATGAGAAAATGTCAACATTGCTTAATGATTGCTTATTTGAAAACGTAACTTTTATTTTATTTTATTTTTCAATCTCATACATTCATTATCATTTGTATAGGAAGTCTTTCTGGTGTCGCATAGCCATTGTCTCTTTCCTCTGATAATTAGAGAGTTGTAATCCTCGCATAGGTTTGGTAGCCGCCAACGTCACCCCTTTACTTCTTTGTTCCTTCTTATCCTCTTATTCATTAATGGCCGCCTCGTGTACAATATCTCACTTTCAATCTCTCAATTTTTTACATTTAACTCACCTAAGGCGTGGAACCCCGCTGCAGTACGTCTCCTCCCTGGTGTTCTTAGGGGATGAAGCAATAACAAATAAAAACAATTCAATTTAAGTTAGTCAAAATCCAACCCCCAACAGAAAAAAAAAAAAAAAAATCAGCCAGAGTTAATCAAAGAATAAAGAAGAAAATCCACAATTTACTCTTGAGAGGAGAATCTCGACAACCAAATAAGGGGAGCTGCTGCACAGAAGGTCGCTGTTTTTTTTTTTGCTTTGGGACTGAGAGAGTGTGAGTTCTGTGTTATTGAGAACTTGAAGGCGAGTCAGTTCTACATTTTGTACTGTTGTAATGCTCAGTCCACAGTTAGGAACGACAGGCTGGAGCCCTGAAAATGTAGGTATTGTCTCTGCATCTTTTTTTTTAAAGGGATTTTGTATTTTTTTTGGAAATGGTATGGAAAGAACCAAAGTAAATAATAGTGCTGCAAACTTAAAAATCAAAATCAGTTATATATATATATAATAATAATAATCTATTTTTAAGGTTACAGCCAAGCCAGCACATTAAATTGGTGTATGAGACTCCTTTGTTTGTGGGACAAGGGACCCCCTCCGTCCAGCAATTTCACTGGTAAAGTCTACGAAGGTATACATACCCTACCCCCTCTGGATTTGAACCTGTAACCTCTTAAGAGGAAACACATGTTCTTAACCATTAAGCTCACTCAAGCTGTATGATTAATATATATATATATATATATATTGATAAATTCTCAATTAAACCTGGGAACCAGCTTTGGAATTTTAAAACTAAACAGTTTGCTATGGTTTTGACAAGTTTAATATCTGTAGTTTTTAAGAGATTTAATAAAGAATGTTGAGGGTTCCGAAATTTTTGTCTTTGACGAAGAAATCATGCATGTGACCCGAGCAACAGTAACATGCATGTCTTGCAAACCTGGAGACCAGCTTTGGAATTTTAAAACTAAGCGTTGGAATTTTAAAACTAAACGGTTATCTATGGTTTTGACAAGTTCAATATCTGTTTTTTTGGGAGGCTTAATAAAGAATGTTGAGGGCTATGAAATTTTTGACAAGTTCAATATCTGTTTTTGAAGGTTTAATAAAGAATGTTGAGGGTTCTGACATTTTTTGTATTTGCAGAAGAAATCACACAGATTTGACCGTCAAATTCCATCCCTGCTGAGGAGTGTGGACCAGCTGACATCAAATTACATGAGTGTTGACCTCTGGGAATTCCAATTGAATTTGACAGCTCTCTTTTAAACGACTTGTGACCACGTGCATGCTTTGCAAACCTCGGGAGTGTTGGCCACCCAGTATTGCAATAGAATTTGACAGCTCCGTTTTAAACAATTTGCAAACCTCAGGAGTGTTGACCACCGGGAATTGCAATCGAATTTGACATTTCTCTTTTAAACGACTTGCGGCCGCATGCATGCATGCATGCCTGGTGCGTAGCTGCTACATTTTCCCTTATTACCAGGAGGGTTTAAAGCGCTTTGCTTATGCTTATCAGTCAATCGGCTAAATATTCGAACCCACAACCTCTGTTTCTTGTAGCTCATTGTCTTATACATTGCACTTTCAGCGAGAGCAGTCCTGATGCCTGATTGCCCAGGAAAGAAGGAATAATTGACCAGGCTAGTCATTGGAATTGGAAGGAATTTGGAAATAACAAAATTGGAATTGTGAATAATTTTAGTAGAACAATGTTTTGAATCATACATTTTTAAGTTGAAGTATTTTTTTCAAAATTATCATTATGAGGAGTTTTTCTCTACATCAACTATTGTATTCTCTTGATTAAATATAATTTTTTTTTATGAACAATAAAGTGTTTAAATTATCCATGAACAACAAAGTCATGCAATATGTAGATGATAACACATTTTTCTTTCAAGTAATCTTCATATGATAAGGTTGTAGAATTTCCAAATAGTTTTCTTAAGATGTCATGTCTAATAGAACATGGTATTTTTGTATTTTGTCTGTTGATTATGGTGCACTTTAACTTATGTGAATAGTTGAAAGGGGTTTCAATTTGACATTTGGAAAAATGTAGCATTGTTCCTTGTATCGATCCAAAATATTCTAGTGCTAAATTGCATCTTGAGCATATAGGTTGAAAAAGATTGGAATATATGTTTGCTACTTTCAACATGTTGTTCAATGTAAGTGTTAGTTGATTTTTTTTTAATAAGAGGTATGTATAATATAACATATTTTTATATGGTTCCAATATTTGCGGACTTGAGTAACATTCTTAGATCATCAAGTGCATTTTTTGCCCTTAATGGTGCAATAAATGTTGACTGAGTTGTGTGTAATGTATTTGGTTGTGCTTTTTTTCATTTGATGACATTTTAGAATAACAAGATGGGGAATTCTTTATTTGAAATCTACTCTTGGATCAAGACAAATTATGTTGCAAATGTTGGAAATAATTGCTACTGCATTTAGTTGTGCAACAGAAGCATAAATCAAATGGATTTAAATGGCACAAATTACATAACATAGACAATAGCAATCACAACAATTTTATGTGGTAAAACCCTATATAGGGAAACATCCACAGGATAATGATATTCGGTTTATTTATCATTCAAGGGAGATATTACAACAACCACACCAGGATTATCACTCACACTCCTGTATTCTTGCCTCTCAACTTACATAGATATATAACACTTCTCACACAGTAGTCTAATATTAATCAATTTGTTCCAACTAAGATAGAGTAACAGGTGCCATAAAATCTTCCCAATATCTAATACATGGGTAAATTGGTTGGCACCAATTTGACAATATCCACCTTCACAACAATTTCCCTGAATATCATGTCCAATTTATTCATCACCTTTCCTGCAAGCCAAGAGAAGCCAAGCACCACTGCAACTTCACTAATAACACTGGTTTCATGAACACATATATATGATTTGCTCGAGTTTAGATTTTCTCATGGATCACTCCACCTCCAACTTGTCTTCCAAAATGATGCTTTGAGACATATCATGAGGTAAATCTCCTTTTATCCAAAAACCTGCAAAATCTATATTATAATTACCACAAAATAAACTACTAAAATCATTATAGGTGACACTTGTGCGTCTAAAACACTGAAGCATCCATTTCATCACTTCACCTAAATTTTCCATGTGTCTGACAACATCTATTAAATGTGAAATATCTGGTCTTAACCATTTCATTGCATACAAAAAACCTCCTACTTCACTGGTGTTGTTCCAGAGTCTGTACTTAAGGCTTAGAAAGTATAGTGTCTAGGCATCTGAAAGTAAGTAAAGGATAAAAAAGGGAGAAGAGTCAACCTTCGGGAAATGAAGCTAAGGTTGATTTCTAGGTTGTCACTGTCTCACTTCCAACTGTTCCTGGATGTTTATATCTTGTTCAATCGCGGCCCATGAACGTTCAAGTTCTACCCGGGTGGTGGCTATTTTAAGTATAGTATCGAAAAGGTTTAAAGCGATATGGGTTTTGTCCGATAAGCCGGGTTCAATATTAGGCTATCTTACAACGGGGACAGTCATAGAGGAACAAAAAAATTTAAAAGAGAGTTTGAAGTTTTTTATGATGTATCAATTTGATCATATAAAAGAGAACTATGAATCCGATAATAAAGATAAAATGAAACCCAAAGGCCTTTTTCCGTAACTAAGTTATATTTTAAATAAATGGTGTATGAAATGTGAGAAAAACATTAAGTTGTCTATAACGCGAGGCTCCTATCAAGGGAGAATCTCATCCTGTAAATAGAAGAAGAAAATAAGATAAGAAGATAACCGACGAAGCATAAAATATGACAATCTAAAGGGTTCACAGTTCTTGTACCTGCTAATAGTCGATACAGAGGAAAAACTGTAAACGATATAGACAACTAAAAATTGATTACCACAGTAGAGGTTTTACTAAATTGCAGTAAAAACATTCATCAGATATATATATGCGAAATGAAATTGAATATGAAATCATAGAGGAAACAAACTCATAACAAAGTCTTGACAGAATCAAGAGTCTTCAGATTGCTTTGTATAAAATTTCAAGAGGAGAGAGTCTCTATTACAATCGACCAAAAAGGTCCAGCCTTTTTTCTTTCTTCTAATTACATATTTATACAACTTCTGCATGTTAGGATCTCAATCGTCACAGCAGTTTTTTGGTTACAAAAAGGAAATTCATGCGTTCCAATTCTTTGCTTTTGTCCTCTTTCGGGTGGATGGATCACCTTCCTTCCTTTAAAATCCGGGTTCTAAAAATAGAACAGGCAGACACATGTCATTATTTGGTACCCGAAGACTGCCCCTTCACCTGCTGTGTGCAAGTGATGTACTTCTCCACCAACTGGTCTATCACCCTGGAAGATTCTGCTTGATTATTTGCCTCAAAAGTGTAACAATCCTTTACTAATTGTGGCAACTTTCTTTCTACCTGTCGGTCTTCGGCGCTAATAAAACATAAAAGTACACTTGGTTTGATTAACCATCTATCTACTTGAACTATATCTGTCTGGGTTGTCTGTGATATTTCAGCCAACTCTCTTTCCTCACTCTCCTTGATATTTAGCAAGCGTTTAGCTATATTGATCTGGCCCAATGTCTTAGTACTGCTTTCATTATCGAGACCCAACGAACTCCCATCTATGAAGCCGAAAGTTTCTTTACAAGATTTTCTTACCACTTTAGCTTGTTGTCTACCATCTGATATGTTACGTTCCCATTCCTTCAACAAGATGTTACCTTGGGTCTACTTTGGGATGGAAAACCTGAAACTACTACCCGTTTCCCTTTTTGTTGTGGATATAACAACCTCTTGGAAAGCGACCCGAGTCGCCCCAGCTTCTTTTTCTCTGAAAGAGATGTTTTCCAGTACTTGATTAATGAGTTGGCAGTTGTTTTGAATAGTTTCCACCTTAGCCAGTAAATCTTGCTGAGCTGTCGATACTCTTTTTTGGATTTCTATGGCTTGGGATTGAAATATCCCGATATCTATCACCTGGCTTTCGACGAGATTCAATTTGGTCTGTAGTTTCTCTATCAATTCTTCTTGCTGTCTCATCTGTGATTGGTTGGTCTGGGCCACCTGCTCTGTTTGTTCGAGATCGGTTTTGAGCCGCTCGATTTCCTTTTGATCAGCTGCTCTACCTTGCTCTATACTTGAATTCGCCTGATCTCTGGCAGTTGCCTCTACTGTAGCCAGTTTAGCCTCCAAAGTTTTGATTAAGCAGTTTTTTCATTTCAACTGATCTTTTAGGGACTCAACAGAATATTGGTTGGCTGTAGCAAAAGCCCCCAATGTCCCTGCTATCTGAGTTGCAAATTCTTGCTTCTTCATGTCTTTTCCATCGGCTAAGATTTTAAATTTCTTGGCTACCTTGCCTGTTTCTTTACAATGGCCTTTCTCTTCTTATCGAAGAAAAATTCATTCGGAGGAAACTCTTCCATAGTTATGGACGATAGTTCTTCGCCGAAAATCCATCCAACGTCTGGGATCGCATTTGTGGATTGCAGGGGAGTAATAGAAACGATGGGATTGCCGATCTGCTTGGATGATTTTCTCAGAGTAACAACCAAGGTTGGTTTGCTTATAGGGTTGGGGGTTTTGGCTTCTTGTTTCAGGGTCCCGGTTTGCTTCTTCTTTTCCTGGTGTTCTTCTTGGTCAGGTGCTGAATCTTTGGAGCCCTTGGCTTCCATTTGTTGTACATCTGGGGTCGTCAGGTTCTTACCCTGTAAGACTGGAGGAAGGCAGCTCCGCTGGTGTTCCTGGAATTTGAAAAAATTGGCCATCTCTTCGGGTGACAGGACTTGTATCCGACTCAAGACCTCTACATAAGATCTCGCGCCTCGAAAAATATCATCATGAGGCAAATTCTCGTGTTCATATCTTTTAAGGCCACAACTAGCCATGTGATTACTCACGACCCTCTGTGGGTCGTGTTTCTTGAACTCAATGTGGACAAATTTAATATCTTCCAAGGTTATTGCCTCGGCCTTTGTGTGTCTGAAATCTAATAAAGAATAGGTATTCAAATGAATGGGGAAAGGTGGCCATACCTTTTTCAAAAATCCTTTAAGCTCTTTGCTTATGCCACCAATCACAGTTTGCCTAGCGATTTCGCGACAAACCAACCTATCTGGTATAAATAATGGTAGGGCATATGGAGGAACAGAGGTGCCGAAAACCCTGATATAGGAAAATTCTGCCTCTATGTACCAGTCGGCCACGCTGCTCAAGTTGGCTGCGATGCTATCTGAAATCCTGGGTGGTGGATTACCGAAGATGATGAGATGCATCGACACCATTACCCAATTGAAAATCTCGTATATGAAGTCTGTGGCCTTATCCTCCCAAAGTTTTGAATGGTAGACATGGATAGGCTTAGCATCATATGGAGTCCAACTCTATCTCATTAGGGGAAAAGGTGTCATGAAACAAACGATGTCCATGATGTATGCAGACATAAAAAATGAAGCGGCCTTCCCACTTTCCCTCTGCGTCCGATATTCTGTAATCTGACTGGTTAGACTGTCTGACAACAGTTTGGCCCAGTCGAAGGAACAACCTTCAACGATTGTATGAATCAGAGGCACCCAAGGGAGAAAGAAATGTGTGGTGTCCTCCCTCCCATACAATCTGCAGGTCATCATTGCTATGTATTTGAATTGCAGTTCCAAACAAGAGATTGAATAAACTCCATTACTATCCGCCCTGAACTTCACGGAATGCGAGACCCAATCCTTGATCAGATAAGACAAGTTTCTATCGTATTGCTCGCATTCATTCCGCTTAAAACTTTCCAGAAACTCGGCATCATGTGAGAAGTTTGGTGTGGGTGAAAATTGATACATCGCCTGCAAATGTTCTGGTCTAAAGGTCCCAACGGTCACCTTTTGCTCGCTAATAATAGTTCTGGTCAGTATATCCATGTGATCTAGTGCCCATCGGATCATATCATAGTAGGGAAGGAGTTGTGGCCTAGTTTCTACCTTATGCATCTCTGCTTGAACAATGATCTTATATTTGGTGGCCAAGTCATCCTTCTCATTATCACTGGAATCATCTGAACAATTCACTAATTCGGACTGCAGAACCTCGGAGACGTATGACCAGGATATGACAGAATCAATACTTCGGGGTGAAGTATCAGAAACATTATCTGAGCCTTGCCCTGAACTCTCAGCAGTTTCCTTGGACGCTTTTCGTGGGGCCATGATAGAGGAATCTGACTTAGCTCTCCTATAGTAAAAATATGTATACATACAGAAATCAACTTGATGAGAAAAGCTTCTCTGCGCAAAATAGAAATGAGCTTTGAAACACTGAGAGAAAGAGATCTATATCTCGACCATTTAAAACCTCGACGTCCTTATGAATAGAACGGTCAAATCATTTTTACAGAAAGATTTAGCAATAAAAACCATATCCTTACCCGTCGCTTCACCTTATTTCCAATTAATGCCATAAATTTCGATGGGTCGTGACACAAGTTGGCGCAAGAAACATTTAAATTTACCTCGTAGACTCTGCATATTAATATTTGTATTAAAACATTGATTAATCTGGTTTAGTTTCTTTAATTAGATTTTCTTTAAACTTTAATCACCTTTTCGGCGTTTGCCGCATCGGGAGATTTCACTCATATCCTTCGAGCCCCTAAAACCCGAGATCGCGATGACACGATCTAGTTAAGAAAAAAACGTAATCCGGATTAAGTGTTTAATTAATCAGTGTTTTATTGATATCACGACTTTGCGACTCGGGGATATGAAGGTAAAGTTTCTTGGAAGAGTAAAAGCCAAGTTGCGAAACCCCGATAGTGTTTAATTGATATCGTGACTTCATGACTTGGGGCTACGAAGGTGAAGTTTCTTGGAAGAGTGAAAGCCGAGTCGTGAAATCCTGACAGTGTTTAATTGATATCGCGACTTCATGACTCGGGGCTATGAAGGTAAAGTTTCTTGGAAGAGTGATCACCGAGATGTAAAATCCCGACAGAACTTAACTAAGGTTTAAGGAACTTTACTCTCAACGCTAACCTGGGTAAGCTTTCGAGGTTGTTTCGCGTCTTCACGCATCGGGGCTTGGAAACCATGTGACTTGTAAATCTCGAAGTGCGATATTCCGAGGTATATAAAAGTGAAAAATATCGTTTAACGGTAAAAAGGAAATGGCTTAGGAGTACGACGACCATCGTCACTTCGCATATCAAGATTACTGAGGTTTTCAGTGGGTAAATATCACGAAGTAAAAGTCAGTTTAAAGGTCAAATTTTGATTTCAAAATTACATTTAAACTATTTGAAAAGGCGACTCCAACAACTGGCACACAGTATACGATACATAACCTTTTCTTCTTTATAAACATGACCTAAACTTGAATAAAACTTATAATGGAAAGAAACAAGGATATTAATAAGTTTCATAATGTTCATACTGAACTTCATTAGTATAGATTTCCATTGTGATAAACACATATTACCATGTATACTATCTCTGTGTACTTCTATGTTTTTTTTTGTTTGTTGCTCCTTGATCCTTCATCTGAAATGTCCTATTCAACTGAGCCTTTATCTTACTAATCTCAACCATGCGTTGGCTTGCAACGAGCATATCATCAACAAATAACACCAGAATCGTGAATGTACTATTAAAAATATAGTCATACTTACCCCTTGAAAAGTTTTGGCTCACCATGAAGGATTCAAGCCTCTTGTATAGTTGTCTCAGTACCATTAGGCCATGCAATGAATCCTCAAGCTTGCAAACAAGTATTTTGTTGCAATTTTGAACAAACCATTATGGTTGTTCCAAGCACACTATATATCTATTAATGACAATTTTGTGGGCAATAGAATACCACACACTACATCCATTTACACCATCATCATAACTAGTAGAGATATAAAACAAGCATAAATTCATAAACAAAGATTCTAAGTCTGGAAATGATTTACAACATATTAGTACCTGCAACTCTTTCTTGCTCATATGACCTTGTTTCTTATGCAATAAACAAGAAGATACATCTATCACCTTAGATGTCACTTTAGTACTTCCTTCCAGCTTATAAAGATTATCAATCTTCATTTCCTTCATCAATACTAAAATTCCTTTCGACACTTTGAGTACATATCTCTGGGTGCATATCTTACATCCGTTAATTCTCTAACAATACCATCAAACATTATGATTCTAATGTTTCCAACCCCAACCGTTTTACAAGGAATACCATTTCCCATAAACAATACACCCTCATTAATAGATTGGTAAGATTTGAACCAATCTGTATGTGAGCACATGTGGTGGGAGGCACTAGAATCTAACTGCCATTCTTCATGACATTGTAAACTACTAGAAATGAATAAAACTTCATATGTCATACTTGAAGTTGTCGTAGCCAAATTTGCTTCCTTTGTAGAGTTCTCCTCAGATTCTTTTCTTTTCCAACAATCTCTCTTGAGATGCCCAGTTTTTCCATTGTACCATCATTTTGCTCTACCCTTTCTTCTTGCTGACTTAGTTCTTGAAGAATCTCTCTAAGTTTTCTCTTTTTCTTTGGATCACCCTCTAACCACCATTGCCTTAGAAGTTGAGGTTTCTTGACTGGATTTCCTCCTCATCTTCTCAGCCAACAAAGCTCCCACAATAAAGCCATAATCTAAAACATCTGTCAAGTTAAAGCTAATAGAGGTGACTAAATTATCCCAAGACTCAAGCAATGGAAAAAATAGTGTAACAACCTTATCTTCATATTTGAGTTTAACTTCCATACTAGTCAACTGGAAAATACGATTATTAAAAGTATTTAAATTGTCTGCAGTTTTTTTACCTTCTTTCATTTGCAAACTGTATAATTGCTTCTTCAAGTAAATTATGTTCGTCAAGGTCTTCATCATATACAGACTTTCCATCTTGCTCCATAATCCTGTTGATGTATCCTCTCCTACAATATTAAAGATAACTTCATCTGCCAGACATAAATAAATAGTACTGAGTGCTCTTGCATCCAAATCTTCCCACTCCTCGTTCATCATGGCTATTGGTTTCTTTGACTTGCCCACCAATGATTTTT